>JAOQML010000005.1:16619157-16635902 GCA_027568935.1 Erythroxylum urbanii
TTTGATTTAAATATAAATTTTAAATAAAATTTGATTTAATAATTAGAATATATTTAATTGAATTGTTATTGTTTGTTTCTATTTTTTATTTTCAAATTTAATAAAAAAATTATTATTATTATTATTATTATTATTAGTTTTGGTCTTACAGTCTAGAACTCTTTTGTAACGTCGGAGGCGTCTTTGTACTATTGAAAACACTCCCAGCATTTCCGTTTTTATTTTTTTATTTTTAAATTTAGCAAAAAAGTTATTTAAATATTTTATTTTTAATTTTAATTTTGATTTCACAATGTAGCACTCCTTTGTATCATGTTATCGGAAACGAAATTTTTGTATCTACTAATCTGTATTAACTCAATTCTCTATCCGTATAAAAATGCATGGGATTAACATCATTCATTTGCCCATCACATCATAGACATCGTCCTCTGACTTTTCTCGGAAACAAGTAACAACACCAACTTTCTGCATAATCTGTAAGACCGGGAGTCTCCTAATCTCGCGAGGGCGAGGGCTCGCCCTCGCGAGATTGCTCCCAATCTCCACGCAAAGCAATCTCCTCGCCCTCGCGAGATTGGTAGACTTTAGCCCAGTCTCCTAATCTCGCGAGATTGCTCCCAATCTCCTCGCCCTCGCGAGATTGGGAGACTTTAGCCCAGTCTCCTAATCCCTCGCAAGATGAGGAGAAATTAGGCTAATAATAATATTTAACGGTAATTATAATAATAGAAATGAAATTAATAAGTAAACTTACGAATAATAATAATAATAATAATAATAATAATAATAATAATAATAATAAGGATATTTTCATCTTTTTGTTGGTTATTCCTTTGTCATTTTAAGTTTGTATTTTCAACCTAAACATTGGCATAGAAATTCTTTAACAGTAAATCAAACAAAGTAATACTCATTCTATTCTATTCCTCATCTCTTCTATTCCTCATAATAACTATTCTATTCTATATCTATTTTATTCCTTGAACCAAACAGGCCATAAGTGTTAGCTCAAGGTTTATATTTAACGATTTTAATGATAACTATATAATATTTCAAAATTCAAATTGGATTTATTTCCTTGTATAAATAATGGTATTTTTTAAAGGAAATAAAATCATAGGAAAATTACTTCATTTCTTGCAGGAACCTTTATTATGAACTTACTTTACTAGAAATGATTTATCTGAAAGGATCCTACTAATTATGAAGGTCGTATATTAGCCCCCTGATTACTAGAAGATTTTTGGCAAAGATGACATAGAAGTTATTAAGATTTAAATCCATCCAATTGACTAAAGATACAAGCGAAGCAACAACTAGTTGAAGAAATTGAATATTTAAAAAAGAGCAACAACATTTGTGAAGAAACAAACATACACAGACTTTCAGAAAATTCGAGTAGCATTTATATTTTTAAGAGTCATATCATTCTTATTGTGCTTTAGAAAGTGAAATCACTCTATCGAAAGAGAAATTATTATTTGAGAACTTATTTTTAATTTTACATTTTATTCTTCTGTAATCTTTTAGAAGCTTGTTATACACTTTGAGAGTGGAAAGTTAAAGAAGCTTGAAAAATATGTACTCGTGAGCTTGAAGAGGCTCGCCAAATTACTACTTGGTTTTTATAGTGAAACTCAAGTTAACTACTTAGGAACTGGAAGTAGGCTTGGGTTGTGAGACAAACTAGTATAAATTGACTGCTTCCTTCTCTCTCTTCTCTTAATTTTTAAAATTTTGCATTATATTGTGTGTGTGTGTTTATTTCAGCAAGAGGTTCCTTCACTTTATAACAGACTCCTTCTGTTTTCAACTTGTAAGAAGTTCTCTTCAGTTTTAACAGGCATCTTTTGTTTTAAATTGTTTTTAACAGAACTTTTTGTTTAGTAGGCTCTTGCCGTTTAATAAGCTTTTTATTGCTTAATAGGCTCCTTTCGTTTAAATACGATCCTATAGCACAATAGGCTCCTACTATTTTAATTATAGAAAGGCTCTTGTCATTTCTTTTTGAACTGAAAGTAACTTGCAAATTTTTTTAAGTTACACATAATTCACCCCTTCTTGCATGTGTTTTCTTTATCATTTGGTATCAGAGTTAGGTTTCACTTTTTGTGTTTTACAACACGTGATAGATCATGGCAAACAACTTGACAAGTTTTAAAGGACAATCTGTCTCAAAGCCTTCTTACTTTAATGGAAACAACTACTTATACTAGAAAGAGATAATGACCATATATCTCCAATCTGTAGATATTGAAGTATGGTAAGCAATTAGAGTTGGAGCTACAATTCCCACTTCTATTAACATAGAAGTATGGACTGATGCTAATAGAAGAAATGCATAGCTAAATGCTAAAGCAAAACATCATCTGACGTGTGCATTATCACTAAAAGAATATGAGACAATATCCTATTTTTTTATAGCAAAGGAAATGTGGGACAAACTACAAGTCACGTTTGAAGGAACATATGAGGTAAATAAGTATATAATAAGTCTTTTAATGCATCAATACGAAACTATTAGCATGAAATAGGGAGAGACCATAGACGAATTCTTTGGACGCTTTACCAACATCATCACGACCTTAAAGGACTTGGGAAAGATATCTCCTAATGATGAGCTCGTAACGAAGATTCTAAGGTCACTACCAAAGGAATGCAGACCTAAGGTGACAGCTGTAGAAAAAATAAAGGATTTAGAAATTATTTCACTCGACTATCTATGAGGAAATTTGATGATCCATGAAACCAAGTTTAGGCAAGATAAAGGATCCTCCTGCAGAAAAGGAATGGCACCAAAAGCAACTGACAAATTGAACGGTGATGAAGGTGACACTAAGTTGCAAATAGATCGAGATGACAATTCAACTTTATGGTCAAAAAACATGTACACTTTTATAAAAATAAGTTGATGAAGAAAAGAGAAGGAAACAAAAAAGTTGGAAACAATAGGTTCCTATCAAAAGGTAACAATAGCAATAGCAATACACAAAACAATCAAATCGTATGTTATAATTGCAAGAAGATTTGACACATAAGACCTGAATGTCCTCTTCTTTAAAAGGAAAAGTCAGAGAATAGAAAATCCAAAAAGCAAGCAATAATTGCAGCCTAGTCAGATGAATATTCTGAAAACTTTGAAGAAGAAGAGCCCGAAGAAGTCAGCAACGTTTGCTTCATAGTTGAATCAGGAGATAATGAGGTATATTATTCTGACTATGATATTGAAATTGATGAATTGAAAAATGCATATCATGAATTGTATGATCAGTACAAAAGGTTGACAGTGAAGTATTTCAAAGAAGTTCATAAGTTTAAGAGCAATGATGCATCTCTGAAGAGTAAGATTAAATCATTGGAATCTGCGAATGAGAATTTGGCGACCAGGTATATATCTTTTGATGTTGACTATAAGCAAAAGGTTTCTAAAAAGGAAGTTTTGGAAGAAAAACTAACTAAATTGGAAAATATGCTGCTAAAAAATGATTATGATAAAGTAAAACAATTAGAAAAAAAAGTCACTGCCTTAGAACTTGAAAAGGAGAAAAGTGCTGGAAATATCTTATCTCTAGAAAAAGATCTAGAAATTTTCATTAATGGAAGGAAGAATCTTGATGCATTATTTCGTAGTGTTAAATGCATTTTTTGTAAGGCCAGAATAAGATACAATGAAAATATCAATATCAAGCCATACAAAAACTTCTTTGTTAAATCTAGCAACAACTATAGCCAAAATAGCAGAAACCTGCTAAGTGACAAAAATCATAACAACTATTATTCATTTGTTCTGTGCGATTAATGTGGTAAACATGGTCACATTAGTCATTCGTTTAATTTTCGTAAAAAGAAACTATCTCAGATATATGTTTGGAGATCAAAAGGTCAAACTACTAAGCTGAAAGGACCCAGAAAAATTTGGGTACCTAAAATGAGACAATGCTTTTTGCAGATATATTTAAAAATAGAAACAAGGAAGAATAAATGGATAGTTGATAGTGGTTGCGCGAGACACATGATAGGTGAAATATCACACTTTAACTACATTGAAAGAAAGAACGGAGGTAATATTGTCTTTGCAGACAAAAATAAAGCAAAAGTCACTAAAATTGGTAAAATTGGTGATTTTGGTTCTACCTCTATTGATAACGTCGTCTTTGTAGATGGTTTGAAACATAAACTATTGAGTGTGATTCAATTATGTGACAAGGGTTAGAAATTCAATTTCTATGCATCTATTTCATTGTGAAATTTTTGATATTCACAATGGTAATATTGTGTTTATTGATCCTAGAAACCAGAATATATATTGGTCTCAAACTGGGAGACATGTCCTCACAGAGTGTTAAGTGTTTTGTTTCTCTAAAAAAGGATTCATTTATCTGGCACAAAAGATTTGGATATGCCAGCATAAGCATTCTATCAAAATTGTCCAAAAACGAGTTAGTAAGAGGACTACTAACCTTAAAGTTCGAAAGCAATTAAGTTTATGAGGATTATTTAAAAGGTTAAAAAGTCAGAAGCAATTTTCCTCCTAAAAATAATGTGTCTACTAGCCAATCACTTGAACTTATGCACATGGATTTATTCAGTCCCATTAGGACTCAAAGTTTTAGTGGCTGAGGTTAGATGCGCTAAGTTTTACTATTTATAACCTTGGTAAATTTTGCAAGCGCACGGGTCGTTCACGTAGTACCTAAGGTGTCGATCCCATGAGGAAGGGAATTAGTCCTAAAATCTAATGGCAGCTAAGTTTGCAATTCCTAAATTAACAACTATTGTAGAAATTAAAATTAATTAAGAATCAATTATAAGAAATTAAAGTACCAACAAAATGAACAAAAGCCAATTCACACAAATAATCCGAATTTCAACCTAGAAGTGACCAATTGAGAGAAAAGGGGAATTTGTTTGAAATTAAAGAAAATCTACCCAATTATGAAATTTTCGACTTAAAGGGCCTAGACGATCCTAGGGTGAATTACTCTCTCTTGAGTTATAATTCTTAACTTTAATTAATAATCCCTAATTCAAATTATGAAAATTGCAATCTCTCGATCCGTAATTGATATAAAACCAAAATTAGTTCTAACGTTATCTATTAACCTACCGAGAATCTATGCTAGATCTCTCATTACACGACTCTACCAGTTTGATTCGATTCTCTACCTATCGATTTACCTAACTCTCGTTAACCTAAATCGATGATTTTCACCAGCTCACTGTCTCAGTTTATTGCCAAGTTATGAAGAATCAAATTGAATCATAATTAAATCGAATAAAACACAATCAAATCAATTTTATTAATCTCAAGAATAAAAACCCAAAGGTGAGTTTAGACAAAAAAAATCAACATTCATCAACAATATTTCTAATCGATCTCCAAATTTCATACATCAATAAAATCGAAATAAAAACTAGAAAATACTATCGGAATGGATCTCAAAGGTTGAGACTGTGGGAAACCACCTGCTCCGGGAAGTATGTCATGTCAAACATGTCTCCGTGCCTCTCTTCCTTCGTCTTCTTCCTCTATCGCCTGATCTCTATCTAGGTCTCTCTCAAATGTTCGGCAAAATCTTTCTTTTATGTAACTCTCTTGACTCTCTAATCTCCCTTAGTGGTTGTCACATCATGTTCTATTTATTATGTGGAGGCCCAATGTCAAACTTAGGGTCGAAACGGTCTAAAAATAACTCAAAATTTGAGTTTTTGTGTCAACCCGAGGTAGCGCACAATCGTGGCCTTGCCTGGCATGATCGTGGCCAGTACTTTTTCCTTTCTGTCAAGATAGTGGCCTGAAGTGCACGATCGTGGCCTGACTTGACGCTCTTTGTCACAATCGTGGCCTGGCTGCCTCTGACTCTTCCTCTTTTGTCCCGATCGTGGCCATTGTGCACGATCGTGGCCTGTGTCTTTTAACCCAAAACTCTTTAGATTTTCATCGTTCTTCCCTATTTACCTTCCAACACTAGCACACACAATAAGGTACCTCAAAAATATACAATTTACACTTAAAGATTCAAACTAACTCATAAAAACACTTAAACACAAAAACTAATCTAATTAAACCCTAAATGCATACTCAATTCTTAATTTAACACAACATGCATAACAAATTAAACCCTAAAATATCATACAAAATACTACTATCAGTAAACATTATGGTTTTGTTCTAGTAGATGACGACTCCAGATTTACATGTGTTTATTTCTTATCAAATAAGGATGAAGTTTTTGAAGTGTTTGAGAAGTTTTACAGAAAAATTTAAATAGAAAAAGGGTACTGCATCATTTCAATTCGGAGAAATCATGGAAGAGAATTTGATAATAGAAAGTTTGAAGAATTCTATAATAGTAATGGTATAACTCACAACTTCTCTTGTCCAAGGACACCTCAACAAAATGGAGTTATAGGGAGAAAGAACAAAACTTTGGTTGATATGGCCAAGACCATGCTATATGAAAGTGGACTACCTCATGGATACTGGGTAGAAGCAGTATCCATGACATTTTAGGTACTTAACAGATGTCTTATAATGCCTATTTTGAAAAAGACCCATATGAGCTATGGAAATGAAGAAAATCAAATGTTACTTACTTTCGAGCATTTGGCTGCAAGTATGTTGGAAAAGACATCCTTGGAAAGTTCGATGCAAGATCAAACGAAGCTATTTCCTTAAGCTATAGTACCGCTAGTAAAGGATTCAGAGTATATAATAAAAGAACAAAGAAGATGAAGAATCGATACATGTGGTATTTGATAAAACATTACTCTCGACAACAACTGACTGAGATGATGATGAGCATCCATTGGTATCTAAAAATACATCAGAGAATCAAACTACACCTATAGTGCCTTCAAAAGTACAAAATCAAGAAGGTCCATTTCAAGTTAGGACAGAGCAAGCTCCTTCCTTAAGCACCTCTCAGTAAGAGCCTGTGCAACAAAAAACACCGAGAGAATGGAGAGGTCTTGATACACATCAACATATTCTGGGAGATTCCTCTGAAAGTCTAAGAACAAGATCATCATTTAAGAACAAATTTGTTGCTCTCATCTCACAAATAGAACCAAAAACCGTAGAAGAGGCACTTACTAACAAAAACTGGGTTTCAACCATAAAAGATGAATTGAATCAATTTGATAAAAACAAAGTCTAGAATCTAGTACCTCGTCCTCAAAAAGTCAATCATTGGGACTCGGTGGGTATTTCGAATCAAACTTGATGAAAATGATAAGGTAGTAAGAAACAAAGCTAGACTTGTAGCTTAAGGTTACAATTAATATGAAGGTATTAATTTTGATGAAACTTATGCACCTTTTGCTAAATTGGAATCGATTAGAATTTTACTTGGCTTTTCATGCTATAGAAACTTCAAGTTGTTCCAAATGGATGTTAAAAGTCCATTCTTAAATGGTTACATTAATAAAGAAGTGTTTGTTAAGCAACCCCCAGGTTTTGAAGATGAAAACTATCTAGATTACGTGATGAAGTTAACCAAAGCTCTGTATGGTTTAAAGTAAGCTCCTTGAGCATGGTATGAGAGGTTAAGTAATTTTCTACTTGAGAATAACTTTAAAAGAGGAAAGGTCAATAAAAATCTTATTTATTAAAAGAAAAGAGAATGATTTACTCATAATGCAAATATATGTTGATGATATAATATTTGGTACTACTAATCCATCCTTCTGTGAATAACTCTCAACATTAATGCAGGGAGAGTTTGAAATGAGCATGATGGGAGAATTATCATTCTTTCTCAGATTACAAATCAGACAAACAAAAAAAGGAATCTTTATTAGCTGAGAAAAATACACAAAGGAACTCATCAAGAAATATCATTTTGAGAATGCCAAACCAACGAGTACTCCCATGAACACTAGAACTAAACTTGATAAAGATAAAGAAAACAAATCTACTGATAAGACAAAGTATAGAAGAATGATTGGATCACTACTATATCTTACAAGCTCAAGACCAGACATTATGCTTAGTGTGTGTTTTGTGAACACTTTCAATCAAATTCAAAAGAAAGCTACCTTCAACCAGTCAAAAGAATCTTTCGATATCTCCACGGAGTTATGGATTTTGGACTATGGTATCCAAAATTGATTCATTTGACATTGTTGGCTATTGTAATGCAGATTATGCAGGTGATAAAGACGATCGAAAAAGTATAAGTGGTTACTTTCAATTTCTTGGAGGATGTCTAGTATCTTTCCTGCAAGAAGCAAAATTGCACAATGCTTTTGACGACTGGAGTAGAATACATAGTAGATGTTAGCTGTTATGCTCAAATCTTATGGATGAAGCATTAACTATAGGATTTTTCTCTAAACTTCTCATAGGATTTTTCTCTAACCTTCTCATATTCTTATATTATGTGATAATACTAATGCTATAAATCTTTCTAAAAATCTTGCACATCATTCTAAGACTAAGTATATAGAAATCAAACATCATTTTCTTATAGATCATGTTTTAGAAGGAATCATTGATCTTTTACATGTTAATACTGAGAATCAAGTAGCTGACATTTTCACCAAGCCACTCTCTGAAGATAGATTTTGTGTGTTAAGGAAAAAGCTTGGTATGTGCAAACTCACTAATATTATTTTTGCATGAATATTCTCTGCAACTTGTCTTTGCATTTCATTTAGTAGGCTCCTTCTATTCTGATTCCTTATAAACTCTCTATTATTTTAGTAGGCTCTTTATAATTTAGAAGGCTCCTCTCGATTTAATAGAGCAAGATTACATGTGTACTAAAAAGGTAATTTCTTTTGTTTTTTCGTTTCAACATTTGAAGATGCACGCAAAGTTATGATAAGTGACTGTACGGGATTGACAGAAGACATAAAAACGATCACACTTCCTGTATTAACATACCATAGTTCATCTTTACACGAGATCAACGCTCAAGAAATGCACTGGAAATAGACTTCTCTCCTCTACTCACCCTCATTGTTATTCGAAGTGTCGGTCTTAACTCTTTACATTCCAACTCTCTTTTTTTCATCTCAAATCTTCTAAACCTCATCCATCACTTTTTATAATGGAATGAACCAGATCAAAAGGACAACAGAAAACTTTAACTCCTACTGATAGTCATGGTGAAGCTCATGTTACTGAACCTATCTTCTCTAAACCCTAAGTATCAGAACACTAGGATATAAACGATGACGATTCAGATGAAGAACATTCTCGGTTAATTAAACAACCACGAACTAGAGGAAGTCTTACAAAGCAAGCCAAGAAACCTTCTGAACAAAAAGAAAATCCTAATGCTAAAAGAAAGAGGAACGAGAATCTATAAAAGAAAAAGGGACGAAATAAAGAAGGGAAAAGCGCATGTGACTGAAATAAGATGTTTCATGCAAAGAAGATAAAAATAACTACATAAAAAGGAAAGACATCAATACCACAAAAAATGTTTCAATCAACGAAAGCTAAAGTTTGCTATAAAATGCAGTATAAAAAAAGAAAGGTGGTTTTTAGGCAGATCTTGCCTCCCATGATGTTTGATGACATAGGTATACCTATCTCTTCTTACTTTGTTTCCATTGGTTGGGAATTTTTTTTGAAATTAGATAAGACAGTATGCGATGAGCTAATCAGGATATTCTACACACACATGAAAAAGGAAGAAATTAATGGAAAGTTAGTCATTTTCTTATGGGTGCATAAATGTGAAATTTTAATTTCTAAAAAAAACTTATAAGATATACTGGAAGTAACTCTTATGGGGAGAACTAATTTTTCTTGCCAAAAGTGGAATGTTGACGATTTGGAGTTAGCTGAAGTTGTCAAATCCATCTCCCTTCATACTGAGAACACTAAAGATGGGAGATCCTGGAGCTACCAATTGGAATTAATACCACGATACCTTACATTGCTTTCAACTACCTCAATTTTTCCCAGGAGTAGCTCAATTGAAAGGTGCGACCTACTAGACACTTACGTGATGTATAATTTAGAATCTTCCAGCTATGGTCTTGAGGTTCATGATGGATAAGGGGAATCATAAGAATACCACTGATTGCCTACCTTAAGGGATATTGTTTACCAAGATTTTCAAACATTTTCGAGTCCTTTTTGTAAATTTGAATTGGTATGCTCTGGCTAAGTTTCGCCTTTTCATTCCTTATCAATTTGGATACAGATTGCAAAACAATGTCTAGGTAGATAAAAGATCTGAAATAGTAAAAGAAAACTTAGATCCTACTTCATACTAACAAACTCTTATCCCTCCCCAAGATGAAAATAGTACAAATCTTCAACAACAGTTGAAAGATATTCAAGCCAATTAAAAACAAATGTGATAACAATAGAAAACATACAGAATCAACTTCTTGATATGTAGATTTTGCATAGAAGAATCCTTGAATCTCTTTAATAACTATGTTCGTATATGCTTTCTGCTTTTCTTATCTATACTAATGATTTTTTGATGCATTATTTACTCTTTCTCTCTATTTTCTTTTGATAATGACAAAGGGGGAGAGTTGATGTGAATATTTTTTTTGAATTTTTCTTATTTTTTCATATATGATGATATATTTCTCAATGTTACCTCGATTATATATGTGATTAATTATGCCGTTAAACTTGTGAAAGTCTATGATATATAAACGATAAGTTCCTTTTTTAAGAGACCTGCTCCTTCTAAATGTCTGAACATATAAAAGTTATAGGTATCTTTCAAAATCATCTATTAATCATCATTAAAACTGGGGAGATTATTACCTCAAGGTTTATATTTAACGATTTTGATGATAACTATATAATATTTCAAAATTCAAATTACGTTTATTTCCTTGTATAGGTAACGATATTTATTAAAACGAAATAAAATCATAGGAAAATTACTTCCTTTCTTGCAGGAACCTTCATTATGAACTTAACTTATTAGAAATGGTTTATTCGAAAGGATCCTACTAATTATGAAGGTCGTATATTAGCCTCGTGATTACTGGAAGATTTTTGGCAAAGATAAGATCGAAGTCATTCAGATTTAAATCCATCCAGTTGACTAAAGATGCAAGTGAAGCAACGGTTAGTTGAAGAGATTGACTATTTAAAGAATAGCAACAACACTTTTTAAGAAACAAACATACATAGACTTTTAAAAAATTTAAGCAGCATTTATATTCTTGAGAGTCATATTATTCTTATTGTGCCTTAAAAAGTGAAATAACTCTATCAAGAGAGAAATTGTTATTCGAGAACTTACTTTTGATTTTACATTTTATTCTTCTATAAGCTTTTAGAAGTTTATTATACATTTCAAGCGTGGAAGGTTATAGAAGCTTTAACAATATGTACTTGTGAGCTTGAAGAGGCTCGTAAAATTACTACTTTGTTTTTATAGTGAAACACTTAAGTTGGATACTTGGAAACTAGACATAGGCTTCGATTGTGAGACAAACCATTATAAATCGATTTTGTCCTTCTCTCTCTTCTCCTAACTTTTAAATTTTTGCATTATATTGTGTGAGTTTATTTCAGCAAGAGGCTCCTTCATTTTATAATAGGCTCCTTCTGTTTTCAACTTGCAAGAGGTTCTTTTAAGTTTTAATAGGCGCCTTCTATTTTAAATTATTTTTAACAGAACTTTTTTTTAGTAGGCTCTTGTCATTTAACAAGATTTTTATCGCTCAACAGGCTCCTTCTATTTAAATAGGATCCTATTGCACAACACGCTCATGCTATTTTAGTTATAGACAGGCTCTTGTCATTTCTTTTTAAAATGAAAGTAACTTGTAAAATTTTTTAAGTCACACACAATTCACCTCCCTTCTTGCATGTGTTTGTTTTATCATTAAGAATACTAAATAAAAGTCTTAGAAAAGAACTACGTGTTGGAGTATCTCGATAGACATTAGACATGAAATTTGAGGTTAAAAAATGAATAAAAAGGATTGGAATTTAATGCTTAGAAGGATGCCAAAATAAATTGTATATAGCTAATGATACGAAAAATAAGGGTATGAACAAGTTAAAAAAGGTATATGCCAATTTTTTTACAAGACATTTTAAAGAAAGAATATTAAAAAAAGTGATATTACTACAATTAAGGTGGTTAATAAACATGAGACAAGTTGAAAAGAGATTGCAAAATATTTTATCAATGAAAATTACAAACTTCATGTATACCTATTAGGGTTTAGAGGGTCAATTTGAAGTAAATGCATCCAAAGGTCCTTATATTTCATATTTAAGGATTTTTTATTTCTTATGTCAAATTTAATCAGATGTTCTCATTTTTAAGTTTAAATGCATATGACAACTAGTCTTAGAAGTTTGCAACATCATCCCTGTTTGTTTTCTATGAGAAGTCCTTAAACACTTGTGTTAAATGAAAGAACATAACATCATTATCATCATCTTTTTTCAAATTATATGATTTATTCCTTTTTGATAGTGACAAACTTTGAAATTTATTGTTGTCGTCATCATCATCATCATAATCATTATCATCGTCATCATTCTCGTCATCATTTTTATTGTGTCATCATCATCCTTGTCGTTTCCATCATTATTATCTTACTTTATGTTAAATTCCCATTAGAGTATACATATACATATAAATGTTCATAAATAACTTATATAGTCGTGTATGTTGATTGTTTCAGATGGATGAGCATATTCCTTTCGTGGAGAGTTTTAATCCAATACTACAGAGTATACAAGTGAATACTTCTAATTCGATACCAAGTGAAGATAAAAGTACTAGGTGGTCCAGGTCTATTGAGAAGTGATGTTTGGAATCATTAAACAAGATTAGATCAATGGATAGAGTAAAGAAGGTCAAATGTAAATATTGTCACAAGATGTTGGCTAGAAGTTCAAAAGGTGGAACATCTCATTTAAAGAAATATATGGATTTGTGTAATTGAAAGAAGATTGTATTAGGAGGTCAAACATTTTTTACCTTTAACCTAATAAGAGAGAAGAATGAAATGACAACTACAACTTATGAAAACAATAAATCAAGGTTTTTGAGAACTAGTATTGTCATTGGTGATGAACATCCACTCTCTATAGTTGATTGAAAAATATTTAGGACGTTGGCCACTTTACTCTAACCAACCTTTAAGATCCCAACTTAGAATACCTTGTAGAAAGATATTTTAAAGATATATGAGGATCAAAAGAGAGAAATTTTAAAAACATTGTCAAGTAATGAAGGGTAGGTTGCCATCATAACAGATATGTGGATAGTTGAAAATCAAAAGAAGGTTTATATAGTGATAACAACACACTATATTGACAACGACTAGACTCAACGTAGTAGATTATTGAGGTAAATTATATTCTTTAATATTATTATCATTTATTTTTTGTTTATATTATGATTGATATTTGTTTATATTTGTAAATGGTAGGTTCATTTATGTGTCGGCACCATATACAATTGAAAGGTTGACAACCTTATTGGTTAAGTGTTTAATGGATTGGAATATTGACACTAAGTTTTCCACTATAACAGACGACAAGTATAGCATAAATGATGCGATGATTGAAAATGTGAAGAATAAGTTATGAGTTGGGAGCTTATTAATTGGTAGGAGGTTGTTCAATATGCATTGTTTTGCACATATTTTGAATTTGATTATGAAGGACGAGTTGGAGATGATAAAGGAAGTAGTAGAGTAATCTGAGATAGTGTAGTATATTAGATTGTAACACCTAAAAGAGTGAAAAGTTTTGAAGAAATTTCACGTAACTACACATTTCATAGATCAAGAAATTAGTATTGGATTATCCTACCAGATGAAATTCAACCTTCAAGATGTTAGAATCAGCAATCCAATATGTTGAAGTGTTCATCAGGTTAAGATAAGAGATTATTAGTATACTTGCCTGCCTATAGAAGAGCAATAGGAGTTGGTTAAAGAACTTTGTGAGAAGTTGAAAATATTTTATACTACTATTGAATTATTCTCAGGAAAAAAGATCCAACTTCACACAGTTGCTTTATAAACATGTGCAATATCTTATTAGATATTTGATTTTAACGAGGTGATTTAGATTATGGCAGAGTAGATAATAAAGAAACTCAATTCTTACTGGCATATGGTCGAACATATTATGTTAGTGATTTTTGTGTTAGACCTGAGTTATAAGATGGAAAGGGTTTATTTTTATTATGACATGTTGTATAGTGATCGGGCTCAAGGGTATGTTGATGTCATTAAACAATTTTGTTATGTTTAGTTTAATGATTATCAACTAAGATTTGAAAAAAAATTAGGATCATAGTTGTCCAACTCTAGCTTTAGCTTCAAGTTCAACTTTGCTTCAACTTCTTCTAAAATTAGTGAGAAACCCTCATTTACAAAATTTTTAAAAGAAAAAAGAAAAAGGACTTCGCACAGTATGATGGAATTGGAAAAATATTTGATGATAGATTATGCGACTAAAGTCGAAGGTGTGGAGTTCGATGTATGCTGTAGTAGAAGAACCATAGAAAATGATTTTTCTAATTATAAAAGTAATTGCATAAGAACTGTTAGCAAATCTAGAAAATTGGATAATATTAGTAGGATAATGCACTTTTTTTTAATAATAGAATGATATTCATAGTATTACTATTTTATTTGTTAATTAAATGAATGTACTTATTTCTCATATATAATCTTTTGGTTCATTTTCTTTAAAAATAAAATTATTTAACTTATTCACTTCAAAATTTTTATGTATATTTAATATAAGCATTTCAAAAAACTTATTTTCATTAAGTAATTGTGATAATTAAATGAATGTATTTATTTTTCATATATAGGCCTTGTTTGGTTAATAGCGGATCAGCTAATTTTTAGCTAATTGACCAAAATTAGCTGTTTGACTTCATCAAGCAGCTATTTATTTTGTTTGGTTATTGGTTGGTTGGGTTGGTTGATTCAACTCAACCAGCTAAAAATAAGAAGCTGCTTGTAAGCAGCGTTTTGTGGCAATCAGCTACTTCCTTTTCCTATAATTCCAATTTGCCCTTAAATTTTTTTCCAACCTCATTACCATCTCTCTCGTTTTCTCTAGAAGAATCACTCTCACTCTTGTTTGCTTCTCTGCTTGGCTATCTCTCTCTGCTAGATTCATCTCTCTCTCTTTACTACGATCAGACCTCCCCTTATTTGGTGATATCTCATCTCTCATTCTCTCTTTAATGTGATTTATTGTTGTTATTTTCCTTTTTTTTATCACAGTTGGCTCCGTTTTGTTTTTCAATCACCAGCATCAAATGCATTTGTGAACTCGGGTTGCTTTTAGATTTTTAGATATTTTCGTGACTTGATCAGTTGGGGCTTTCATGTCATCCACTTTGATGATTATCTGCTACCTATTCATGAGATATATGTTTTCTTGATATGGGTTTTTATGTGGGTTCTTAATGCTATTTGGTATCTGGGTTTCTTTTAAAGTTATTTTCTTTGCTCTGTGTGGATCATGAATCACTTAGGTTTCGTGAGTTTAGGATGAGATCTCAAGCAATTTTCTATGCTCGTTTACCGATTTCATCGAGGGCTTGATTGTTGCTAAACTCCATTATTAGGTCATAGTTGTATTCTTTGTGCTTTGTTCTAATGATCTGTTAGTAATGAAAAGGTTGATTAAGTGATCTGATTTGGAATGAGTACTTGTGGTATTGTTTTTGATAATTGCAGTGACGCTTTTGAGTATTTGAATGAAAAACGTGATCTATTCTCACTACTGTATGTAAGTAGCTGCTGTATGTTATTGTGCGAATCATTTGTTTGTTTGCCATTTTGTTGTCTAACTAGTTTACATTATATTTTTTCCCTTAGCTAATCTTGTCTTAGCTCAAGATACATTTTTTAAGATAAAGGATTTAGGTTTTAACCAGTAGATAATTGCTTATCATTTATGCCAGTATCATCTATTGTTGTATGGTTACTTTTATTGCAGGAATGTTCAAGTGTTTGTTTCATTTTTGTTTTTGCTGAATTTGCATCCCTCAAGCTATTGTTTTGATGAGCTCTTTTCTTGGGACTTGTCTTATATTCCTTTTGTCACAGGCCATTTTTATGTAGGCTTTATGAAGACTGTGTAAAAATCTCTTAATTAATGAATTAGGAGGCTACTTAACGAATTTATCATAATTAATGACTTGTGGAGAGGAATGAATGTGGTTTTACATAGAATAATAAGATTTGATCTATCATCAAACTAGAGCGGGAAGGTATTTGTTATTCTATTTACTTATAAAAATTACAAGTTAAATAACATTCTTAAACTCATGCCTAGTGATGTAAATTACTAATTGAAACAATAGGTTCTACGTTAGATCTTTTGAATTACTTGCTATTTATGATTAGTGTTGCATTGTTATCAAACTTTTCTATAATAAGTCTTCTGTTTTTAATGTAACAATGATCTGGCACTATGTATATTTGCTTTTCTCACCCTTTTCAGTTATTTTGTGGTCATAGGAAGCACATGCTGTTATCAAATCATATTATAACAAGAGAATAGTTGGATGTCTCATATTCAATATCTAAATCACTATAATTCTTTTTTCATGATATACTTTGATGCGCTCTATATTACATTAAAGGACGTAAACTTTTGCAATTGTTTGCATCTACTTAACATGGTTTGATCCCTTTCATTTTTATAGAGGATGAATATGACGTTGTCCAGTTTTGGCTGGAGAAGGGCAAGCCTCATGAATGTCCTGTCTGTTCACAGTACTTTGTGGTAAGTGGAGGGTAACAAT
>JAOQML010000005.1:16650304-16660493 GCA_027568935.1 Erythroxylum urbanii
TGAAGTGTTAAGTGATGTGACACGCCACCCTCGCGGGGCACGAATTCGGGTATCACTGTCGATATCGGGTTCTGGTCTGGCGGAAGTTGGGGTGTTACATTGATGATCAAGAAAAAACTACATTCACTTACCCCTATCGTAGCTTCGATTACAGACAAATGCCTTTCAGAATTTGCAATACCCTAGCTACATTTTAAAGATGTATGATGTCTATCTTCACTGACATGATAAAAGATATAATAGAACTATTTATGGATGATTTTTCAGTCTTTGAAGATTCTTTTGAAATGTGTTTAACTAACTTGGACGGAGTTCTTCAAAGATGTAGGAGTCACACTTGATGCTGAATTAGGAGAAATGTCATTTTATAGTGCAAGAGGGGATAGTGCTAGGGCATAAAATATCACATCAAAGATTCGAAGTTGACAAAGAACAAACAGAGGTAATAGAGAAACTTCCACCGCCAAACAATATAGAAAAAAACAGAGGTGATAGAGAAACTTCCACTGCCAAGCAATGTAAAAGGTGTACGAGAATTTTTAAGTCATGCAGGATTCTACCGTCGATTCATCAAAGACTTTTCACAAATTACAAGACCTTTGACAAACCTTTTAGTCAAGGATGTGCCTTTCTTATTTCATGACAAGTGTATTTCTGCATTCAATACACTAAAAGAGGTATTATTATTAGCACTAATTTTATCACCATCGTACTGGACAATGATGCAAATTACCAAGCAGTAGGTTGGGTATTGGGTCAAAGGAGTAAGACTTTTGCAGGACCTTAGCTGAATTACACCACTACAGAAAGGGAACTACTCGCAGTAGTGTACGCATGTGATAAGTTTCGACAATACCTTTTGGGTTCAAAGGCAATCGTATTCACTGATCACTCGGTATTAAATTACATTTTTAACAAAAAAGATGCAAAACCTATGCTTATTCGATGGGTGTTACTTTTATAAGAATTTGATACAGAGGTGAGAGATAAAAAGGAATAAGAAAATGTGGTTGCAGACCACTTATCAAAACTTGAAGGAGGAGAATGCAAGCTAAGTGACGATATTAATGAAAATTTCCCCAATAAAACCTTGATGCTACTTGAGAGTCTGACTACACTATGATTTACCGATATTGTAAATTATGTTGCTAGTGGTAAACTTCTGTCAAATCTATCTTACCGATAAAGGAAGGAGTTCTTGCATGATTGTAACTAATATATACGGGATGAGTCAATTCTATATAGAGCATGTGCAGATGGGGTTAATGCGACAATGTGTTCCAGATGAGGAAATGTTAGACATCCTAAAGCAATGTCGTGAAGGTCAATATGTTGGGCATTATACAACTATCAATACAGTGACTCAGATACTTAAGAGTGGATTTTATTGGCCACAGTTGTTTAAGGATGCTTACACCTACATAGCATATTGTGATCGATGTCAGAAAATAGGTAACATCTCTAAAAGGGATGAAATGCTTTTATTCAACATTCAAGAAATGGAAGTCTTTGATGTATAGGGCATCGATTTTATGGGTCCTTTCATATGTTCAATTGGAAACATATACATTCTAGTGGGAGTTGATTATGTTTTGCATTGGGCCGAAGCAGTAGCTTCTCCAACCAATGATGGGAAGGTAGTGCAGAAGTTCATTAAAGGGTTATTTAACTTGTTTAAAGTGCCACGAACAATAATAAGTGATGGAGGCACACATTTATGCAACAGATGTTTTGATGCACTCTTAAAAAGATATGGAGTGCACCACCGAGTTGCCACACCTTACCATCTACAAACTAGTGGCTAAGTAGAAGTTGTTAACTGGGAGTTGAAATAAATTTTGGAAAAGATGGTGAACAACTCTAGGAAGGATTGGGCAACAAAGCTAGACGATGCCTTATGGGCCTATAGGATAGCTTTTAAAACACCCTCTAGAACAACTCCTTATGAGCTCATGTATGGGAAAGCTTGTAATTTACCGATTGAATTAAAACATCAAGCATAATAGGCTATTAAAGCATTAAATTTTGATTAGAAACAAGCAGGCAAAAAGAGACTTCTATAACTGGACGAACTTGAAGAATTTTGTTTTAATGCATACAAAAATGCCAAACTTTATAGGGAAAAGGCTCGAAAATGGTATGATGCTCATCTCAAACAAAAGGAATTCAAAGTAGGAGACACTATTCTGCTATATAATTCACAGTTGAGGTTATTTTCAGGTAAGTTAAAAGCTAGATGGAGTGGACCATTTATGGTAATTCAAGTTTTTGATCGTGGAGCCCTCAATTTGGAAAATGCTAACACGGAGACTTTTAAGGTCAACGGGCATCGTTGTAAGCTTTATCTTAGAGGAGCAATTCTTAAAGATAAGGAAGTGATTTCCTTATCTTCGAATAATTAAGATGCCCCCACGGATGTAAGGACAAGCTAAGGACTATAAATAAACATGGTTAGAAGTTTGTTTGAAATTGTTAGGTGTGGCTAAATTTGTTTTGAGCTTTTAATAAAGCGTTAGTAATTTGTGTTGACTCTCAGGGCATTCATCCTCGCCTTCATCTCCATGAGATTTTTTCTAACCCATTTTTTTTTTTCAAATTAGTATTCATCTTTACTTTTTTATTTTATTTTATTTTATTTTTACTTTAATTTATGTTTCTTCTTGTATTTTATGTGCTTGTTTGTTCCCTTCTCACTTTGAGGACAATGTGTTGTTTAACTGTGGGGAGGGGTATGTGTTTTGCTACGTATGTGATTTTGCAAATGGTATAATAGTTTTTAGGTTTCATTTTGTGAATTGTTTACGCCAATGGCTTAGATGGATTGAAATTGGTTTAATTTTGAACATACTCTATTAGGTTGTGAATAATCATTATCTCACAAAATTAGTGAATTAGGGTCTTTGGATAAATATACAGCTTAACTAGGATTTAGTGTAAGTTTTGTCACCCTTTAAATTGTTACATTCATTCATAATTTGAGGCCCTTCACGCTGGACCCTATTTTTTGAGCCCAACTATCCGAATGTCATAAAACATGAGTGTGTGTATTACCTTGTAGGGTTAATCCCATGAACTCTCATTAGCCATCGTCAATTCATCTTCATTCTTATTACATCCTAAAAGTTTCCTATTATACAAATCAAGATATGCTTAAAAGCCAAAGTATGCTCATAACTAAGTCATGCTCCTACAATCGATTCCCTCACTTTCTTTCCATTAATCATTTCAATTCAACACTAAAGGCTACAAATTTTTTTTGGTGGGATAGAAAAATGGGTTAGGAATCTATTGGTTCAATAATCACTTCATTTGGTGGTCGGACGATGAAGTTATGGTCAAAAGAGTCAACCATATTTATATCTTCAATCATATTGTACCAATCATGGGAGAATTGGTATAACTTTCAATAGAGATATCAAATTGTATTTGTTTTAGGATGGTTTTGAAAAGCACTTGGAGATCTACAACTTTCATGCAGACCTTGAAGAAAAATTTTGTCATCCAGAGGGTCAAAATCACTTCATCTAGCACTTCATCTGGCACCTTGTCTGGTACCTATGCTTTGTCTAGAGGCTATATCTTTTGCGTCCGAAGTCTAAAAATCCCAAACTTTATATCGTTGGAAAGTTAAGAAAAAGATCTAAAACTTCCAAATAGATAACTGTATCTAGTTCAGCCTAGATCAATACAGTTTTCTCTAGAAGTCAGAACACAAAAGTTTACCCTTTTGAATGCTTGAAAATGCAAACTACAAACTTTGAGACTCATGAGCAAAAACACATTCATATTTCGTTATCATCAAAAGAAAAGAGTTTTACAAAGCTTTAATGGGCATTTCAAGTCACAATACATCATAGTCCAAAAATACATAATTTCCACAAAGTAGAATTACTCAAAATCTAACTAAAGCATTGTTTTGTAAAAACTAACTTAAAATACAAAATAAGCATAATCTGGAGCAATGCCCTTATGCTCGATCACTCGATCTCTTGATCATTGCCTAAAGATGGGACGGAATAGGAGGTGAGCTTAAAGCTTATAGGAAATAATTTTATAACTAATAACAAGCAGAACAATTGTAAAACTCACAATACATCATGAAACACATATTTCCAAATTCTTAATTTATTAAACATTTTATAAGCAACCCAAATTATGCATTCAATATACTTGTCAACACATAAGCACATCAAAATGGTTTGGGAGGTCCATAAATAGAATGAGCTAATACATTCCCATGAAATGATCCTATGTAGTTGTGAACAGAACGAACTAGCACAATCCCATATAGTGGTTTTTACATAGTCATAAACACGAGGAAGTCCCTTAAGGAGCTCTATGCCACTTGCGGGCAGGCGAGAGAAGTCTTCAGACAAAGTGCACTTGACATATAGAATGGAACAAACCAAACTAAACCCACATACCATATATTTCATAACTTATAAACTTGTTGCCCAAAATGGCACTTTTTCTGAAAAGTGATTTCATAAGCATAGTAATCTATTTTTTCAAAAAAAATCATTTTCTCATTCTTTTCATAAATCATCCACACAATATTCACATACCAAACACATAGCACTTTACCAAAGCATTGAAAGAGTAATAAATGCACATTTATAATACAATTGAAAAACATTTACTTTCTTGATTTGGAGGAAACATTAGTGGCTTATTATTTAATTATAAAAATGTAACCCACCTTGAATTCCTTGCTTAAGAGTTGCTCAAAGTTGCCTCGCTTCCTATTCCACTTACCTCTCCTCTTGATTTCCTTCAATATTGGCAAAAAAAATCCTAATTCAATAGGACTTCTAATTGAGAACCTAAAGAAATATATACACTAAAATTGATCTTAGAATACTTGAACTCCTGCATTTCTTAAACTTCATGAACTAAAACCCTTCCGAAAATCCAAAAGTTTAAACATAAACTTACCTTGAATCTTCCCCAATTATTAAGTCTCTTAGCTCAAATGGAAGCTATAATCTTCCTCTTTCTTTTTCGCTACTTGAGCAACTTCAAAATCACTCTTTAAAACTAAGAAAATTAGAAACCTAGTTTAGCTTTCTTTTCTTTTCTTCTTCTCCTATGACACTCTCTCTTCCTCTCTTCAGTTTTCGTATTCTTCTTCAATTGCAAGACAACTATTCTTCTTCCCCTTTGTACCCTTAATGAGCCAAAAAAGTCTATTTTACCCTTCCTTATAAGCTTATGCTCTTTTAACCTTAAGTGATCTTCCCAAAATACCCTTCAACCTTCTTATTACTTTAATACAACAAAACCATATAATAAAAATCCTACTAACATTAACATAATAATTAACTCCAAAAACTTAATTTACCAAAACCTCATACTTTATTCAAATCATGCTTAAATGAATAAAAAAGTTCGGGGCCAACATTTCTCCCCCTTTTAAAAGAATTTTGTCCTCGAAATTCTTACCTAAGTCATCGAAAAGGTATGGATACTTCTCCTTCATGGCTTCCAAAGGCTCCTATGTGGCCTTTTCCATATAATGGTTTCTCTATAGTACTTTGACTAGCTGAACTGTCTTATTCTTGAGGATCTTTTCCTTAGTATCCAAAATCTCCACTGGAGTCTCCTCATAAGTCAAATCATCTCTCAACTAGACCTCAGTGGTCTGAATGATGTGAGAGGGATCCGATCTATACCTCCTCAATATGGAAACGTGGAAGATATCATGTATCTCTGATAATTCCAGTGGCTGTGCTAACCTATAAGCTAGCGGTCCAATTCTCGCAAGAATCTCGTAAGGAGCCACATATTTTGGACTCAACTTACTCTTTTTGCCAAACCTCATGACTCTTTTCCAAGGAGATATCTTAAGGAAAACTTTCTCACCCACTTCATACTCCATTTCCTTTCAGTGTGTATTAGTATAGCTTTTCATTATATCTTGTACTACTTTAAGCCTCTGCTGAATTAAATTGGCCTTGTCAACTGTCATTTAAAGTAACTCTGGTCCTATTAATCTCCTTTCTCCTTCTTTATCCTAGCATATAAGAGTTCTACATCTTCTCCCATACAGTGCTTTATAAGGAGCCATCTGAATGCTCAAATGGTACGAATTATTATAAGTAAATTCGACCAATGGAAAATGCTCATCCCAAGCTCCTTTGAAATCTATCCCCTGGGCATTTCCTCAAGGGTCTGAATGGTCCTCTCAGATTGACCATCTGCCTAAGGGTGAAAAGCAATGCTAAAATTCAACTTGATTCCTAGCGCCTCCTGTAAGCTTCCCAAAATTTTGAAGTAAAACGAGGATCTCTGTCAAAAATTATAGAATTTGGAATCCCATATAGTCTCACTATCTCATCAATATACCTCTTTGCTAATACTTGTAGAGAATCAGTCTTTTTAATTGCCAAAAAATGGGTTGACTTTGTCAAACGATCAACAATAACCCATATAGCATCATACTTCCTATTGGTCTTGGGCAAACCCATTAGAAAATCCATAGTCACCCTTTGTCACTTCCACTAAGGAATGGATAGCGGCCTTAACTTGCTTGAAGGTGCCCGGTGTTCAGTCTTGACTTGCTGACACAGTAGACACTTATTTACATATTCTGCTACATCCCTCTTCACGCTTTTCCACCAGAAATGCTCTTTCAAATCTTTGTACATAGTGCTACCTGGGTGCATAGCATAAGGCACATTATATGCCTCGTCGAGTATCTCATCCTTTACCTACTAGACATTTGGAAGACAGAGTCAGTTGCCTACAACCATAAGTCCATCATCCCTCACTATCACTTCAGATTTCTTACCATTCTGAATTTCTTCTCAGAGTTTGTAATAAAATGTGAGCATGTGTATTGCCCTATAGGGTTATTTCCATAAACTCTTATTAGCTATCATCGATTCATCTTCATTCTTATTACATCCTAAAAGTTTCCTATTATACAGATCAAGATATGCTTAGAATCCAAAGTATGCTCATAACTAAGTCATGCTCCTACAATCGATTCCCTCACTTTTTTTTCCATTAATCATTTTCAATTCAACACTAAAGGCTACCAATTTTTTTTTTAGGGATAGAAAATGGGTTAAGAAACTATTGGTTCCATAATCACTTCTTTTGATGGTCGGACGATGAAGTTATGGACAAAAGAATCAACCACATTTATGTCCTCAATCATATTGTACCTATCATGGGACAATTCGCATAACTTTCACTAGAAATATCAGATTGTAGTTGTTTTAAGGTGGTTTCGAAAAGGACTTCGAGATCTACAATTTCTTGAAGACTTTATGGAAAAAAAATTTCATTCAGAGGGTTAAAATGTCTTCGTTTGACGCTTCGCCTGGCACTTTGTCTAGTACCTATGCTTCATCTACAAGCCATATCTTTTGCATCCGAAGATCAAAAATTCCAAATTTTATATCGTTGGAAAGATAAGAAAAAGATCTACAACTTAGATAAATCTATCTAATTCAGCCTAGATCAATATAGATTTTCCCTAGAAGTCAGAACACAAAATTTTACCCTTATGAATGCTTGAAAATGCATTCTACAAACTTTGAGAGTCATGAGAAAAAACACAATCATATTTCATTATCATCAAAAGATAAGATTTTTACAAAGCTTTAATGGGCATTTCAAGCCACAATACGTCATAGTCTAAAAATACATAATTTGCACAAAGTAGAATTGCTCGCCTTGTTTTACAAAAAATTAACTTAAAATACAAAATAAGCATAATCCGGAGTAATGCCCTCTTGCTCGATCACTCGATTTCTTGCTCATTGCCTGAAGATGGGACGGAATAGGGGGTGAGCTTAAAGCTTGTGGGTAACAATTTTATAATCGATAATAAAGAAAACCATTGTAAAATTCATAATGCATCATGAAACACATATTTCCAAATTCTTAATTTATCAAACACTTTATAAGCAACCCAAATCATGCATTCAATATACTTGTCAACATATAAGCACATCAAAATGGTTTGGGAGGTCCATAAATAGAATGAGCTAACACATTCCCATGAAATGGTCCTATATAGTCGTGAACAGAACGAACTAACACAATCCCATATAGTAGTTTTTGTGTAGTCATAAACATAAGGGAGTCCTTGAAGGAGCTCGATACCACTTACGGGCAGGCGGGAGATGCCTTTAGTCAAAGTGCACTTAACGTACAGAATGGACCAAACTAAACCAAACTCACATAACATGTATTTCATAACTTGTAAACTTGTTGCCCAAAATGAACGTTTTTCTGAAAAATGATTTCATAAACATAGTAATTTATTTAATTCAAAAAAATTATTTTCACATTCTTTTCATAAATCATCCACACAATATTCACATACCAAACACATATCACTTTCCCAAGGCATTCAAAGAGCAATAAATGCTCATTTGTAATACAATTGAAAAACATTTACTTTCTTGATTTGGAAGAAACATTAATGGCTTATTATTCAATTGTAAAAATGTAACCCACCTTGAATTCCTTGCTTAATAGTTGCTCAAAGATGCCTCTCTTCTTACTCCTCTTACGTCTCCTCTTGATTTCCTTCAACATTGGTAAAAAGAATCCAAATTCAACAGGACTTCCAATTGAGAACTCAAAGAAATATATACACTAAAATTGATCCTAGAATATAGAATACTTGAACTCATGCATTTCTTAAGCTTCATAAACCAAAACCCTTCCAAAAATTCAAAAGTTTAAATATAAACTTACCTTGAATCTTCACCAATCAATGAGTCTCTTAGCTCAAATGGAAGCTCTAATCTTCCTCTTTCTTTTTCCCTTCTTGAACAACTTCAAAATCACTTTTTAAAACTAAGAAAATTGGAAACCTAGTTTAGCTTTCTCTTCTTTTCTTCTTCTCCCACAACACACTCTCTTCCTCTCTTCAATTTTTGTTTCCTTCTTCTTCAATTGCAAGACAACTATTCTTCTTCTTCCCCTTTTTACCCTTAATGAGTCGAAAAAGACCATTTTACCCTTCCTTATAAGCTTATGCTCTTTTAACCTTAAGTGATCTTCCAAAAATACCCTTCATCCTTCTTATTACTTTAATACAACTAAACCATATAATAAAAATCCTACTAAAATTTACATAATAATTAACTCCAAAAACTTAATTTATTAAAACCTCACACTTCATTCAAATCATGCTTAAATAAACAAAAAAATTTGGGGCCAACATTTTACTAGTATTTTTCATGGAAATGAGTAGTTAAAACAATAAGGTAGGTAATAAAAAAAAGTGTATGTTTTGTTAAATAAATAGCTATCCCACTGACCTTTTGGTTATGAATAGAGCTAGTAGCCAGTTAAGAACATGATATAACCGAGTAACTAGATCGACACACATCACAAGTATGTGCCTTCACGTTAAAAAGCTATAATGACTTTCCAACCAAGTAACTTAATAAAAACATGACTTAGTCAAGTAACTAGATCAACATTCATTACTAGTGTTTGGCTTCGCATAAAAAGACTAGGCCATTGTTTAAATAAAATTAAAAAAATGTGTGTTCTTAATGAAAACCTACCGAACTTGTAATAGCTTGACTTTTCATAAAAACATACTTAGGAGTAGTTATAAAGTATGAGTGACCAAAGAATTATTAATGTATGTGGGCAATTGAAAAGGGTAAATAAATTAACACTTAGATCTCGATTAATTTGTGTATTTAGTTCAAAGCTCCTAGACACAAATTTTGCATATTAATGATTTGATATAACTTGAAAGATTGTGTTTAAGATTAAATTTATTTTATGAAGTTGAAGCTGTTGCCTCATTACTGCTTTGGGTGTTGTATGTTTGTTATGTGTTTGTTGTTTTTTTTTGCTTGAGGACAAGCAAATGTTTAAGTGTGGGGATGTTGATAGTTGTTAATTGCATCATATTTTAGGGCTTAATTTGTTATGTATTAAGTATGTGCTTAGGTTGTAATTGTTGGCCCCCGAAATTTTTTGTTAAATTAAGCATAATAGTTTATGGAATAAGCATGAGATTTGAATTTTTTCCTTACAATAATTTTTGGGATCATGATAGAATCATTTTTAGAGATTAATCATTTATTACAATGTGAGAAAAATTTTGTTTCGCTAGTTAGTAAAATAATTGCATAAGAATGAATTGAGGGCATTTTTGGCATGTAACTTAAGTATCAAAAGAGCCTAAGCTTATAAGGAAGGGTAA
>JAOQML010000005.1:16664992-16678631 GCA_027568935.1 Erythroxylum urbanii
CAGATATTTATAATGCAAAAATTCAAGTTACATTCTTATTTCATAAACTATCATGCTTAATTCAACGTAAAAAAATTTCAACGGTTAACACAACAAATTCATAGGAATAGACATGACAGTTCTTTGTATAATAAACCCCTAGGATGGTATATAATTTGGAAACTCGTGATGCAGCTCCTATGTGGCTTATCGGTGAAAAATTACACGAGCCTAGGAGCCATTGCAAGAACTCAGTTTCTTGATTAACATGTGTAAACACTGCAACGTACCATAGTATTGAAATAAATTGTAAGTGATTAATTCACTTGATTAATACTTCAATTTCAATTTGATTAATTCAATCTGAGTATTAACATAAGAATAGGTTTAATAGACATGACAGTTCTTTGCATAGTAAACCCCTAGGATAGTATATGGGCTGGAATTCTGTGATGCAGGTCTCATGAGGCTTATAAGTGAAAAATTCGAAGAACCTATGGGTCACAGCGAGAACTTGGTTTCTTGGCTCACAGGTATAAACAGTGCCACGTACCATAGTATTGAAATCAATTGTAAGTGATTAATTCAATTGATTAATACTTCAACTTCAATGTGATTAATTGAAACTTAGTATTAACACAAGATATTTATAGGTTTAATAGATATGACAGTTCTTTGCATAACAAACCCCTAGGATGGTATATAATTTGAAAACTCGTGATGCAGCTCCCATGAGGCTTATCGGTGAAAACTTTGTAGGAGTAATAGTGAGAGCTTGGTTTCTTGATTCATAGGTGTAAACAATGCCACATACCGTAGGATTGAAATCAATTGTAGGTTATTAATTCAATTGATTTTCAAATTCAGTTGGATTAATTCAAACTTAGTGTTAACACAAAAAATTCATAGGTTTAATAGACATGACAGTTCTTTGCATAAAAAACCCCTAAGATGGTATATAAGCTGGAAACTCGTGATGCAGCTCCCATGAGGCTTAACAGTGAAAAATTCCACGAGCCTAGGAGCCACAGCGACAACTTCGTTTCCTGATTCACATATGTAAACAATGCTACGTACCATAGTATTGAAATCAATTATAAGGGATTAATTCAATTGATTAATACTTCAACTTCAACGTGATTAATTCAAACTTAGTATTCATACAAGAAATTCGTTGGTTTAATAGACACGATAGTTCTTTGCATAACAAATCCCTAGGATTGTATATAGGCTGGAAACCTGTGATGCAACTCCCATGAGGCTTAACGATGAAAATTCCCTTAGCCTAGGAGTCATAGCAAGAACTTGGTTTCTTCATTCACAGGTGTAGACATTGTCATATACCATAGTATTAAAATCCAGTATAGGTGATTAATTCAATTGATTAATACTTCAACTTCAATGTGATTAATTCAAATTTAGTATTAACATAAGAAATTCACAGGTTTAATAGACATGACAGTTCTTTACATAATAAACCCCTAAAATGGTATATAGGTTATAAACCCATGATATAATTCCCTTTAGGCTTATCGGCAAAAAATTCCACAAGCCTAGGAGTCATAGCAAGAATTTGGTTTCTTAATTCACAAGTGTAAACAATGTCACGTACTATAGTATTGAAATCAATTGTAGGTGTTTAATTCAATTGATTAATACTTCAACTTCAATGTGATTAATTAAAAATTAGTATTAACACCAGAAATTAATAGGTTTAATAGACATGACAGTTCTTTACATAATAAACCCCTATGATGGTTTTAGGCTGAAAACCCGTGATGCAGCTCCCGTGAGGCTTATCGGTGAAAAATTCCTCGAGCTTAGGAGTCACAGCAAGAACTTGGTTTCTTAATTCATAGCTGTAAACAATGCCATATATCATAGTATAGAAATCAATTATAGGTGATTAATTCAATTGATTAATACTTCAACTTCAATATGTTTAATTCAAACTTAGTATTAGCACAAGAAATTTATAGGTTTAATAAATATGATGTTTCTTTGCATAATAAACCACTAGGATGGTATATAGGCTATAAACCTGTGATGTGGCTCCCATAAGCCAAGTAGTCACAGTAAGAACTTGGTTTCTTAATTTACAGGTGTAAACAATTTCACATACCATAGTGTTGAAATCAATTGTAGGTGATTAATTCAATTGATTAATACTTAGGAGATTTTGTGTAAAGTTTAAATGTTTTGTAAACTCAGTGGACATAAAAGATACTAATTATGAAATCACGTTTTTAAATTAATAGTTTTGAAAAAATGAGTAACGTTGATAGATTTTGGATGTATAGACATTAAACACATGATTGTTTTATTAATTCTGAGTTTGTTGAGGGAGTTGAAGCTTTTATTCATTATGCATGTTCTCAACCTGCATATATAGATGGCCCAAAGATCTGATATCGACGTAAAAAGTGCAAACATATTCGTTTCCTTCATATTGATGAAGTGAATGGCCATTTGCCGAGAAAAAAGTTTGTTCCAAATTATTTTGAGTGGACACAATATAGGGAGCCAGTGATTTATAGCACCTTAGGGGTAATGAAGTAAACTCGGTAGTAAATGTGGATGAGTTTGAATGGGGATTGGATTTAGAACAAATAATGTGGGTGTAACTGAAAATGGATTTAGAACAAATAATATGGGTGCAACTGAAAATCAACTGAAAATCCTTACATGCAAATGGTTTATGATGCAACCGATTATACCTTTTAAGAAAATATAAAAAATCTTGAAGAAGAACCAAACCCATATGTAAAATAATTTTTTGACTTATTACACTCGACTAATCAAGAGATATGGCTAAATTGTGAGATAATGACTCAATTGTCTTCAATTGCTTGAACATTAAACATAAAGTTTGAAGGGCATATTTCTAATCATAGTTTTGATAAAATTCTTGGATGGTATAATGAATCATTGCCTCCTGATTAAACAATGGTTGATAGTTTTTACAATACGAAGAAACTTATTAGGGGTCTTGGTTTGCTTGTTGAAAATTTTGATTGTTGCAAATTGAGATGTCTATTATATTGGGGAGATGATGTGGAATTACAAGAGTGTAAATTTTACGATCAATCTAGGTGTAGCCTAGTAAGCATTCTTTGAAATAGAATTAGTACCCTAGTAGTAGATGTATTATTTCCTGCTAACTCCGAGACTTCAAAGACTATATGCTTCTCATATTACTGCATCTCATATGAGATCGCATAATGAACACGAATAGGAAGATGGAATAATTAGTCATCCATCAGATGCACTGACATGAAAACATTTCAATAACACCCATTATGAGTTTGCAGCTGAAAGTAGAAAAGTTAGATTGGTATTGTCGACGGATGGATTCCAACATTTTGGCCAATCTGGCCAACAATATTCATCATGGCCACTTATAATTACTCCTTATAATTTGCCTCCATAGATGTATATGAATAAGTCATATATGTTCTTGATGGTGATTATGTCAGGGCCTACAAATCCAAAACATAAAATTGATGTATTCTTACAACCATTGATATATGAATTGCGACATCTTTGGGAATATGGTGTGGAGACATACGATATAGCTCTGAAACAAAATTTTGTGTTGCGATTAACTTTGATGTGGACTATTAGTAATTTTTTGGCATATGCTATGTTGTCTAGATGGAGCACAGTAGGGAAATTAGCTTGTCTTTATTATGGACATGATTCTGATGCGTTTTATCTTCCAAATTAGGGTAAAATATGTTGGTTTAGTAACCACAGGAAATTTCTTCCTCTAGATCATCCATTTAGATGCAATAAATAAAAGTTCATTAAGAATAGGATGATACAAACACCTCCTCCCCCTCACAAAGTTGGTGAAGAGATATTGTAGGAGATTGATGAATTAGGGTTGTTGAAAGTTACAGAACTTGAAGCTGATGAAGTTAATACAAGCATTAGTAAAAACTTTGGTTGGAGAAAACGAAGCATCTTTTGGGATTTTCCATATTGGAAAACTAATTTGATATATCATAATCTAGATGTGATGCATATTGAAAAAAAATATTTTTGACAATTTCTTCAATAACATAATGAATATCAAAGGGAGGACAAAGGACAATGTAAAATCACAAGTTGAATTGAAACTTTTTTATAAAAGGAATTTGTTAGATAAAGATCTTCGCATCGGTAAATATTTGAAAGTATGTTTCAATTTGAAAGCACCGGTAAAGGAAATTTTGTGTGAATGGTTGAAAAGTCTAAAGTTTTCCAATGGTTATGTTTCAAACTTGGTAAAGTATATGGATATGAGGAAGTATAAATTATTTGGGATGAAAAGTCATGATTGTCATGTGTTTATGCAAAGGATAACTCCAATTGCATTTTGGGAGTTACTATTGAATAAGGTTTGGGAAGTTATAATAGAATTAAGAATGTTTTTCAAAAGCTTAACATCATCTGAATTAAAGTTGTTTGAACTGGAAAAACTAGAAAGGGAAATTTCAGTAAATTTATGCAAATCAGAAGGGATTTTCCCTCCAAGCTTCTTTGACTGTATGGATCATCTACTTCTGCATTTAACACACGAGGCTAAACTTGTTGGTCTAGTTCAATATCGATGGATGTATCCGTTTGAGAGGTAATTATAGTAAATATTTAAATTGAAGTAATAACACGTTTTAATAATAGAATTATAATAACACTATTCACTAATATAAGTATTTTCATTACTTGAAGAAAAATGTCAAAAATAAGGCCAGAGTTGAAGGTTCAATATGTAATGCTTATTTAGTGGAGAAGCAAGTACATTTTGTTCATATTATTTTGAGCCACATATGTACACAAGAGAAAGAAAAGTTTCTTGTAGTGACGATAGGGGAGGAACAGGTGATGCTGATGGTAACTTATCCATTTTCACATATCCTGGACCAACATATGAGCATTCAATAAATGAAAATTAACAGAGAAAGAAATAGAGGCTGCCCATGGTTACGTTTTATTGAACTGTCAAGAGGTTCAACCTTTCCTGCAGTAAGTTAAAGTTATTTTTGAAATGATTATTTGGGTTTTGAAATTTAGTGTTATTCACAATTGAAATACATAATAATGTTTTTAGATTATACAAGGCATAGTTACATGAGCTAATGCTTGAAAAAACTTACCTCGATGTTTCGAGAAATATTTAAATTTTCACTTACAATTATTAAAATGATTGAACTATAAGATTAAAATGTTCAAATGACATTATAATATTTAATATGATAATTTCTTTTATGTAGGCATTAGAAAATCCAATAAAGAACAAGTTCATATGTGATCTTACGAAAGGATCTTTAAGAACTGTTAAATTGTATTCTATGTATTTTGTTAATGGATACAAATATCATACAGAATATCATGGTCATAGCATAGCAATAGTAAATAAAGAAGTTTGCATACAAGGAGAATTGATAGATTACTATGGTAAAATTATTGAGATACTAGAAATTGAGTACCTTGCATTGTCAATAAAGCAGAGTGTGATATTTAAGTGTGACTGGTTTGATTCAACCCCTAATGTTGGTAAAAAAGTACATAATCGATACAATTTAGTTGAAATCAACCAATGAAGAAGATCTAGAAAATTTGAACCTTTCGTGTTGGCGATGTAAGCAATCCAGGTGTATTATGTCCTTTTTCCTAGTTTACGACGAAATAAGTTAGATTAGTTGGCTGCTTGTAAAATTAAACCTAAAGGTGTTTTTAAATCACATGGAAAAGGAGAATAGAGAATTGAAAGTGAAGCATTTCAAGAAGATGTTTATAAAATAAATGCATCTGTTACATATGACGAGAATGAACTTTTGAACGATCCAAATAATGAATATGTTGAAATTTCATCTGGAGAGGATAAGGAGGGTGAGAGATCTGAGAAGGAGCCTAAGTTTGATTCTAATTCTTTAGAAAAAGAAGATGATGATGATTTTGATTAACAATTAAGTGCTGATAGCGATTAATTTGTGTTTGTAATAGAATATTATATTCAATAAATCAATCATTAAATCAACAATATATTGTTATATATTGAATTGAAATTGTTATATTTCTAGAATATTTAATAAAATATGAATTTGTAATATCCCAGACCACCCACCCATAAATATTGTCCGCTTTTAGGCCTTGATCAAGCCAAGCTCTCAAGGTTTTACTCTTTCCACCCCCAGGAAAACGCGTCTTTAAGGGAGAGGTATCCATACCCTTATAAGACGTACTTCGTTCCCCTCTCCAACCGATATGGGAATCTCACAATTCACCCCCTTTAGGGCTTAGTGTTTACACTAACATACCAGTTCAGGTACTAGCTCTGATACCATTTGTAACAGCCCCGACCACCCACCCACAGATATTATCCAATTTGGGCCTTGGCCTAGCCAATCCCTCATGATTTTACTCTTCCCACTCTCGGAAAAACACGTCTCTGAGGGAGAGGTATTCATACCTTTATAAGGCGTACTTCGTTCCTCTCTCCAACCGATATGGGAATCTCACAGAATTTTAGGTTAAAATATGCTACCAAAGAGAAAATAGGATATGATAGGACCAAGGTTCAGATCACAATTTGGAGCAAGTTATTGTCCAGGTGAAGCATCACATTCTGTAGTTATAACCAAATTAAATGATATACCTTTAGCTACTACACTTGTAGATGATGCATCACCTTCCGTACTTGCTGATACACCATTCACCACCTTTATACTGACAGAGATATCAAGGGTAAATGATGTAGATGAAGGAGATGGCCTCCAGCCTGAAGCTGAGGGAGTCCATGGAAGAACTTACAACACAATCGTCAATAATCTGTAAGTGAAAATACATGAAACACTATATGTTTACAGTTAAGTTATAAGTTTAAATTTAAAAACGATATAAAATTAATTTTTTTTATACTAGGTTGATTCCATCTGGACTATGCTCAAGAAACATGACATCTAAATTCAAGGAGAAGATTGATCTTGAGGGTTATATATAAATTAATATCTCTCAAGTGACAAAGGATTTTTATTATTAGGAGTTTCAGGTAGAAAAAATATATATTTTTATATTTTTAATTAGTTTTTATACATTAATTAGATAAATATTGTAGATTATAAGTACTTATAGTATGTTTTTTCTTTTTTTAGAAAGAATTTTTTGGGATTTTGAATTTGACACGGTCATGTATAAAGTATGGGAGAGACAAGTACGTACACGTTATCGAGACTTTTTTAGTGCGATACACAAGATTGGTGTATGACCGTGTAACATCCTATTTCCAAATTAAGGGTTAGAACCTTAAATTTCTGTAAATGATGAGAGATTAGAAAAATACATTTCATACTCATGCATAATGTTAGTATACACACACGTGAATTTGAGTGTTTTGCACACATTTCAATGACTGTACATGCACTCATTTGAGATTTTCCGCGTCTTATTGATATTTAATATGATTATAATGTGAATTCTGGATTATATGTCTTAAAAATTGAGTTGGTGTATATAATTAGTGATTTAGAATTTTTGGTGAAATTTAGGAAATTTTAATTTGGGTAATTTTTAGACTAGGACAAATGCCAAATGGCAGTATAATTGATGAATAGTAGCAGAAATAAGTGTCAGATGGTAGTAGAAATTTTGATGAATGACATTAGGATTTAATGACATATATCATTGAAAATTGGGAGACAAATGGACTAACTATTTAAAAGACCAAAGTAAGGCCATAAGAAAGTGACATATAGCAAGTGACAAGTGTCACTTGCCACGCCACTTATATTAACCCACGATGTTATCCTAAATGGCCATCTCTTTTTTCATTTTTGTTGACCAAATGCTTCCTTTTTTTGTTTTGCTTATTCTCTTTCACGACTCTTGCTTCACTAAACTCCATTAACGTTGCACCTTGCTTTTATCCATCATTTATTACTTCCATTTTATTGTCTTCATCATCTTACCACAAGAAAACTCAACCTTTTCCTCCTTAAAATGAGATGATCGTGTGATGTGGGAGGCTAGGGTTTCATGATGATATTTGAAGAAGCTTTGGATGAATAAGTAAGTTATACTTTGATCTTCATAGGTTGTTTGAAATGAATTAAGTATGGTGTTTATTTTGAGATTTAATGACTATGAGAAGGGTGTTGAATATATGTGTGTAACGTGGATGAATAATGGATAAACCTATGTCTTACTTTTGTGTTTATGATGAGTAATAAATTATGGAATATTATAATATTGGATTGATAAAGTAAATGGTGTATGAGAAAGTGCAAAAATGTAGATGAATGGGTGATGAACATATGTTGAAGTGTGGTTGATGAAATGAGCATATAATTGTCTTGCTTTTACATATATGATGATTAATATTTCATAAGATGTTGTAGAGATGAGTTTCAAATAGAAAGATCATTAAAGATGATGTAGGAAAAAGTGTAGAAAATTTGATAGATAATGGGTTTTATGTTCTGTTTTCTTGGTGTATTAACATAGATCTCTTTGGGTGTTTTAGAGATGAACTAAAATAATTCTAGAGCTAAATAAAGGGAGTAATGTGGTGTCTTGAAATGGGAAGAATCAAGGTGATAGTTAGAGATGAAATGAAAGTGGAAATGAAGTTGAACATATGTAGAAAGTTGATGATGAATGTATATAAGTATATGTTCTGTTTTTGGTGTTCATGATCAATCATGGACTATGGTTTGTTTATGGATGATATTAAACTGAAATGGATTTGAGAATGATGGGGAAATGATAATTAGTTAAACTAGAAATGATAGACTAAGCATAAGGTGTTGAATGTAGTAAGTAAATAGTTAGAAATCTGGAAAATATGAATGCAATTGGATGATTTTGGGGAAAGAGACATAACTTTTGATGTGGATGTCAGATTGAGGTTATTTAAGTATTCTTTCAAAGAGGACTTCGAATTCTACAAATTTTATGAAGACTTTGAGGAAAGATTTTGCTGTCTAAAGGGTCAAATTTTCACATTTCTATAGGTGTCCCGTGAATGTTCTCCCAGTGGACACGATGTCCTTCAAACAGACATGAGCAGGGCTGGAAAGCTGAAAACCCAAGAAGATCCACCTAACGAACATTTACTGGCCATTTGGACTTAATTTAGTCTTGAATAAAGCTTGAATTAAACCTAGAATGATGCTTGGATTAAGTGATTAAATGTGTGATATGTATGAAGTGATAATTGAGGTTATAATTTAATGAATGAATTGTTGATATCAAAGTACCAAAGACATTAGTATAATGGGAATGAAGATGTTCACATGATTGTAGTTATGATTCAAAGGAGATGAGTAATATGTAGTAAGTAAATGTGAACGAAAATTGGGTATTATAAGAGCACATAATGTTAGAAAATAAATACGGGAAATTGATTTATGATATTAGAATAACCAAATGTTCTTGAAGTGTAAACCTAAGTTCAAATAGACATATATGATTCATGAAATGAGAATGAACATAAGATGTGAATTTAGGTAATATACCCAGGATTGTCATGGAGCATGCATTATACACAACACGTATACATATGTATATGATTAAATATTTATAAGATTGTGCAATTAATAATGTGTGTGCAATATGTGTATTGCATGATGTTGATTTACATGATAGAATGTCCACATCCAGACGTTTCTGGATTATGGAAGCCAATGGTAATCTGGAGCGTACTGTGAGTCAACTTAGATGGTCTCATTTTCATTGTTTGTTCTGTTTAAAATTTCTGTATTGAATTACTACTGAATGTGAATGTGAATGTGATTGAGACAATACCAGACATAAATAGTTCGAGGAGTTTGATAAATGTAAAAATCATTAGAAATGCTCCTTGAATGTGAATTTGAATGAATAAGTGATACTTAACATTATTGTTGAATGCCGGACCAAGGTTTGTATGATAAATGTGAATGTAAAGCTGAAATTGAAATTAAGTGATTGATTGAATATATGTGAACATGAAAGGATGTTGTGATCGGAGTAGCCACCGAAAAAGAGCTTAAAACTCAGAAAGTGAAAAAAAACTTAAAGCTCAGAAAGTGATTAAGAGCCAAAGGCTCACTATGTAAAATGAGCACTATATCCTCAACAGATGAGGGACAGTTATTAATGAGTCCTATATCCAACAGTTACAGGCACTCGGTCACAACAATAATAATTGAAAGTGAATCTCATGAGCATTTCATATACATTTGATATGTATAATTTAAACGGTTGAAATAAATAGTTTTAATGATTTCTGAATGTGAAATATGATTTAAGTGAATATGAAATATATGTGACTCAATATGTTGAATTGATGAAGTGAAGTGAATTTTACAAGTACATGAATTAATATCTTATGTGATTGAGTGAGCCATCGAGGATGGTCCACTCACTGAGTTCGCAAAACTCAACCCAATATTTGCAACATTTTTTAAGGCTTAGAAAAGATTTCCAGTTAGATAAATTGGAGTCGAGCCATTGCATTTGAGTAAGAGATAGAGGTCAGGATTAGTTGCCATACGCATATATTTTCTATAAATTTAGTATTAAATATTGTCTTTTGTAAGCTTCATTTATTGTATAAATGAATTATATTTGTAATAACAGTTGTGATCAAATACATTTTGGTATTTGTAATGGAACCAAAAGGTTATTGAAATTCCGAAAATGTGTTTAATGTTTGATCAAATGTGAGTTTGTAATGAAAATTGTGATTATGATGTTAGTGAAAAATGGGCCGAATTTGATTATTAGTTTTCAGTGTTAAGCGTTTGATGTCTTTCGAAGAAAATTTTTTTCAATGAGTTTGATTGTTTGACTATTCTAGCATGCCACCCTAGTAGAGTATGTTCTCGAATGCCATCAAAGTGTTTGAGAATATGCCCTATATGAGTGGTGTACTACATACCTCCTTATATTTTTGAACAAATATGGAGTCGTTGGTAGCAGTATTAGACATTAACTAAGGCAATGTCCATTTCAAAGTGTAATTCTACAACAGACGTGGAAGACCGGGGGGAGAAAGTCTTCCTGTACATACTAGAGGATCTATTACCTACCACGAGCATGCAGATAGACTTATAAATATCTACACTTTATACTTATATTTTGATTTTTTTTACTTTGATGTATTTCAATTTAATTTGATGTGTGAATTTTGGAATGAAAATAAGTGTATTATAGAGAATGATAATGTTATAAATGTCTAATGCCATATATGGTTGTGTTATTGAGTTACTTTCTTTGTTCAACAGGGGTAAATATCATAAAAATAGAGGAAATTTTGTCGAAATTTTTGTAAATTATAGTTCATTTATAAAATTTTATTCTGATGCAAGACAAGCCTATGGGCATGAAACCTACATCTCGTCAGCTCTTTTTGCACACTCACACTAAGAAGCATGATAGTGTGACTTTCGTCAATACCCGATGTAGAGAACTAAATGAATGAGAAATATATGGTTTAACATTAATACTTAATAATTATCAGTTATTAACATAAACATTGCCTTCTAATAGGACCAAATACAAGAAAGCATTCAACGACAGTCTCAGCAGTCTCAAGATGTTGATGAGAGTGGTAAGGGTCGTCATGAAAGGATATTCGACTTAGGGTCATTTGCGAACATATGTTATTCACATTCCTCCACATCTAGTACAACATCATCTAGTAGGTGATCTGCACCTAATGAAGCCATGAGCTTCGAAGCACAGCACATGCACTGGCAACTTAGTTGCAACAGTCGATGAAGTATATAGCCTAGCTCTGTAATGAGGTGGCTGAGTTGAAGGGGAAGAGCAACACCTCATCGCAACATTCAGAGCATCCGCATTCACTAAATGAATAAAGTAGTTGTAGTCACTAAATGAATAGTTGTTAAATACTTATTGTTGTACAAAATAATGTTTAATTATCAATTAAGATAATTTTTACTTTATAATATCAATAAACTTTCTGTTCTAACAAATAAAATGTCGAAACAAATAAAAATATTATCAACAGATAATTGATAACTGTATAAATTATGTATCAATCATAAGATTATCAAATAAAATTAAATGCAGGGAAAAATAAAAAAACAATCTTAGTATATTTACTTACAAAAAACCAAAATCTGTTGGTAAAATGTAATCAATTTACCGACAAACAACTAAGTACCACTGGTATAGTTAGTCGTAAATTTACTAACGGAATTGCCAAATTTATCAGTAAATATATCGACGGAGAAGCCTGGTCTGTGGGTCGCTAAATTTACCGATCAAAACAAAACGTTTTGTTATAAAATTTATCGATAGCACAAAATTACCATCACTAATTATAGCGAAGGAACATAAAATATCCATTGGTAAATTAGCAACGAAAAATCTGTGCTTCGTTGGCAATTATTACCTACTACTATTTCTCTGACGACTTATGCTGTCGGTAAATTCAGTCGCTAAATTAGCTTATCGATGAAAAATCTACACATTCTGTCAATAATGTCCATCATTAAACTCCATTTTTCTTGTAGTGTTTGGAGATATGGGAGAAGAAGGAGGAGTCGAAGATCATTCTTGACTCCTTTGATTCCTAAAAGATGTGTGGCTAGCTCTACCTCGTGTATGAGTCCTAGCTGTAGATAGGGTTTTCTCTAGTTCGTGCCATAGGATTTGAAGAAGTATTAAGGGTAAGGGAAAATGCTTGAGGGAAATAGAGGCTAAATATGAGAGATCCTTTATAATATAGAGAAGATAATACTACTATAGTCACAAGTTTACAAATATAAAGAGATAGTTAAAATGTACGACATTAATGGTCAAAAAAATGATTTGTACCTAAAATTGATGCAATTTAAAGCAATGTTCTATTAAAAAATACTTGAGCTAAACATAGTGCAACGTAATTAAAAAGCTTAATGAAGCGTAAATTTAATTAAGAGGACTTTAATATGAATATTACTTGATAAAGAAGAAATGTCTAATTCTTATATAGTTTACTATATAAGAATTTTGATCAAAGAAAAAGATGATCAAAAATTTTGATTTAAATAAAATTAAACAAAATTTGTGCAGTACCACACCTCCATAAAGCACATGCTTGAATATCTAGAGAACATTGAAGAACATACCCTATAAAAATAGAATGTTAGAGCAATCACATTCACTTATTATGGCATCATACAAAAAATAAATAGTCAAAGTATCAACTTTTCCTATTTCATACACAAACATAATTTACACTGTAGCGTCACACTACTTAATACATATATTTACATAACCACAAACATCTGAGAGTTTACTACTCTTTTACAACATGTTTTATATGAAACAAGAAACTAAATAAAATTATTCTATCTAAACTCCTTAATATCAGTTGACTAGACTTTTGAGCCATTCTTGATTTCCAAAAACACAAATACTAGACTTCTACTAGTTTACTTTAGAAGTTAAGTCTCCCTCGTACCTGAAAATCAACGTTTGCAATTTTGATGAGTTTACGAACTTAGCGAGTGAACCATCCTCAATACGTTGGGCCCCGATTCTTTTCTTCCTAAATAAGCATATGTTCAGTTAATTTTTGAGGTTGAGTTTGATTAATTTGTTTTGGATAGGATTTAATTAGAATGTCTATGGGTGTAGGAGTTTATTTCTTAGATTGATGGAATTAAAAGGAGAAATTAAGATT
>JAOQML010000005.1:16678731-16690025 GCA_027568935.1 Erythroxylum urbanii
ATACTGAGTAAGGTTGGATGCCGCGGTATGTCCCGCAAACACACGCCGCCGACCTAAGGGCGGGGTGTGGGGTCCAATAAGGGCGGCGTGTGGGGTCCAACATTTTATCATTTGAATCATTTGAGAAGTGATTCAAAATATTATATTTACCGACTTTCTAATAAATTCACAATCCATCTTACGCTCAAATGCGTATTATTCATGTAACATCTCGTTTCCATACTAAGGGCTAGGATAAAGGATCCTAAATTAATATAGATGAGAAATAACAAAGAGAGCTTAGAAAATGCATTTCATCTTCTTGAATAACATAAGCATACACATACGTGACTGTTAAATTTTATGGCACACATTTCAATGATTGTATATGCACTCAATTGTCAATTTTTGGGTATAAATGATTGTTTAAATGTGATTATAATGTGAATTGTGGATTATGTGTCTTGAAAATTTAGTTGGTGTGTATAATTAGTGATTTAAAATTTTTGGTAAATTTTGAGAATTTTTTGGAATTTTGGGTATTTATGGACTAGGAAAAATGCCAAGTGGCAGAATAATTGATAAATGATAGTAGAAATAAGTGACGAGTGACAAAAGAAAAAAATGATATATGATATTGGGATTTAATGACACATGTCATTTAAAATTGGGAGTCAATTGGATTAGAATTGGGAGACAAAAGGACTAAGTATTTAAGCGATAATAGGTAGCTTAATTAGAAGACTTGTAGATTGGCTCTTTACTTGATAAGTGGCTTTACCTCACACCATTAACCAATGGCACTTTCTCCTAGATGAAAGACTACCTTTATTGTTAATTGGTCTTTCACTTTATTATTTACTCTCATTTCTCTTGTTAGTCTCTCATCTCATCTTCTTCGTGGTTTTCCAGTCTCTCATCTCATCTTCTTCGTGGTTTTCCCTTCTTCTTCACGATTTTTATTCACCCAACCTTCATCAACGTTACAACTTTCTTTGATCTATCAATTGCTACTTCCATCTTGTTGTTTCCTTCATTTTCCATAAGAAAACCTAAACCTACCACCCTTGAATGATGATGTACGTATGAGAGAAGAAAGCTAGGGTTAAATGAGATCTTGAAGAGTTTGAAGAATCTTAGAGCTTAATCAAGTAAGTAGCACTCTATTCCTTATGGGTTGTATGAATATGAAATAACTATGGTGATTAATTGATCTAAAATGATCATGAGAATAGTGGTCATTATACATGTGCATCGTGGATGAAGAATGAGAATATTGATGTTTTGTTTCCTTAAGTGTGTGATGAGTTAAATGGTGCTGATCATATGTTATAATGTGAATTAAGAAATGGATGTGTAAATGTCTTGTTTTTACATATATAATGAGTAACGATTCATAAATTGATGTAGAGAGGATTTAGAGATGATTTTATAATCAAAAAATCATTAAGATGGTGTAGAAGAAAGTGCAGAAAAATTTGAGCAGTAAATAGAAGTTTCATGTTCTGTTTTTAGTGTATATTAACATAGATTTCTTTGAATGTTATAGAGATGAACTAGAATGAGTTTAAAGCCAAAGGAAAGGCTAGTGTATTGTCTTAAAATGAGAAGAAGTAAGATGATAAAATAGAGACAAAGCAAATTTGGAAATGGAGTTAAGTGTGTGCAAAAAATTTTAACATGTAAATGGATGTTTACTTATTATGTTCTTTTACTATAATAATGTATATCTCTTTGGTTGTTTTAGAAATGAGCAAAAATGAGTTTATAGCTAAAGAAAAAGAGTACTATGGTGTCTTGAAATGGGAAGAATTAGTGTGATAAGTTAGAGATGAAATGAAGGTCATAAAAGGGAGTTGAATATGTGCAGAAATTTATAATGAATATGTATAAGTTTGAATGTTATGTTTTTGGGTTGATGACCAAGCAAAGATTATGATTTGGTTGTAAATGATATTGAGCAGAAATGGAAGTGAGAATGGAGGGAAAATAATGAGGAAATAAATTAGAAATGATAGATATGTATAAAATAGGTTAAATGTGACTTGTAGGAGTTAGAAATAAAAAAAATTGGCCAGTAAATGTCCATTGGGCGGACGTTCTTAGGAATTCCAGTGTTTTAGCCCCATTTATGTCCATTTGGAGGGACATAAGTCCACTAGGCAAACATTCTCGGGACACCTACATGAATGTGCAATCCCTTTAGATTGCAAAATCTCTCTTCAGGATCTTCAAGAAAGTTGTAGAACTTGAAGTCCTCTTCAAAACCGTTTTTGAATAACCTTAATCTAACATCCATAATGAAATTTATGCCTATTGTCCCAAATCATGTACATATATAAATTGTAGACTTATCAATGCTTTACTATGATGCATTTAGGCTTGAAAGGAGCTTGAAATGTACTTAGTTTGATGTGGAAATAAGAGATAAAAATGAGTGATATGTTAAGGGTGACAATAGAGGATATGATCATAAGAATAGATTATCGTATATCAAGTGTTCAAATATGGAATTTTGGGAAGTTATGAGAATGAAGGTGAACCTATGATGGCTAATGAGATTCCATTAAGATAAATGATGAGTATTAAGTAAAGATGAATGATAAATGGGATATTCTGTGATCTAAGGAAGCTAAAATAACCTTAGTGAATGATTGAATGATGTGTATTAGGTAAGAATGAATGAGAACTTAAATATTATGTGAACTTATAATGCTGGAAAAGAAATGATGAATGATTGAATTATGTTATTTGAAGGATTAAGTTCTTTGAGGTATAAACCTAAAGTAAGCTTGACACATACAAATGATGTTGTTAAAAACTAAGTGATGTGATTAAGGATAAATACTCGGAATAGTCAACGTGAGCATACATTATACATTACACATATAGATATGCGTATAATTGAATGTTTACATGATTATGCAATTAGTAATGTGTGTACAATGTGTATTGCATGAAGTTGATACATAGGATTGGATGTCAGGCCCAGACATTTCCGGAATATGGAAGCTAATGATAATCTGAAGCGTATTGTGAATTGACCTAGATGGTTTCACTTTCATTGTTTGTTTTGTTTTAAAATTTTGTATTGAATTATGTGATGTGAATGTGTTGATTTTCAAACAATAAATGTCCAAGGCATGTGATGCGTATAAAAATCATTAGAAGTGCTCCTTGAATGTGAATTTAACTGAATAAGTGATTCTCAACTTAAATGTTGAATGTCGAACCAAGGTCTGATGATAAATGTAAATGAGAAGTGAACATGAATGTGAAAGTGTAAAATTGAGCACAATTGATTGACTGAATAAATGTGATGCATTTCATTACATGAATGCATGACAACATAAAAACCATTGTGACCAAAATAGCCACCGAAAATGAGCTTAATGCTTAGAAAGTGAAAAAGAGCTTAAATCTCATATTGTGGAAAGAGCCTTTGGCTCACTATATAAAATGAGCCCTATATCCCCAATGGATAAGGGACAATTATTAATGAGCTCAACATCCATAATAGATACAGGACAGTTACAGGCACTCGGTCACAACAATAACAATTAAAAGTGAGTCTCATGAGCATTGCATATGCATTTGATATATATGTTTTAAATGATTGAAATAAATAGTTTGAATAATATCTGATGTGAAATATTAATTAAATGAATATGAAGTGTATGTGATTCAACATGTTGATTAGTGAAATGATGTGAATTACATGATTACATGAATTGATGTGTTGTGTGATTGAGTGAGTCATCGAGGATGGTCGACTCACTAAGTTCGTAAAATTTACCCCAAAATTTGTAACATATTTTTCTGGCTTAGAGGAGACACCCAATTAGACTAACTGGAGTCTAACCACTGCATTTGAGTAAGAGATAGAGGTCGGAATCATTTGGCGTCTGCATACATTTTCTGTTATTTTTATATTAAAGTATGTATTTCGCAAATAATGTACCATGTGTATGTGAATAATACTGATATGTAATGACTTTATGTCTTAAAGTGTTTCGAATTTGTAAAGGGCCCAAATGATTGCTGAAATTTTGCAATGTGTATGTTGTTTATGACAATTGTGATTGAAATTGTTATAAGTAAAATGGGCCATTAATGATTAGTGGTTTTCTAAAAAATGCATGTGATGTTTGAGAAAAATCTGCAATGAGTTCTGTTTGACTGCTCTAGTGCACGGCTTTCACAGGTGTGTGTCCGAATGTCCTCGGGATATATGGATACATGCTTGGTGGAAGTGGGGTGCTACAATTCATCACTTTTAGACTCTGGCTTTTTAGAGGAAAATATTGGTAAATGCATATTTTTCATAGAAAATAAATCTTTCATCTTTCCTTTCCATTTGTGATAATTTTTTCCATTCAAATTGATCATTCTACTATAATTAGACTCCATCTTTTAATCAAACTAAAACTACAATTGATGAACTATATCTTTGAAGCTAATTATTGGGTAAGGATAATATATGGTAGGAAAAATAAAGCCTTTCTCTACTTGAATGAAACTATTAGTAGCAAATATGAATGTACAAAATAAATTGAATGGGAGAATGCTAAATTTTAATGTATAAATTTTTAATTTGAGAAATAAAACTATGGAACCTAGTCCAAAAAATGATTCATTATAAAATCAATGAGTACATCAAAATGAGTTCTCTAATAATTCAAAAGCTTATAACTATAAGTAATCATTACATAGACTAAGCCTTACATTTAAATCTTATACATAATCAACTAATCTTAATACTTAAATTGAGGTTAGTGGAAACAAACTTCTCTAATAAATTTACCAATCACTTTCGACGATTCCTTTCTGTCATCCTTTTATTTTTCTTCAACTTCCATGTCCATACCATGTGCTACTACCAACTTGACATTCATGGTTAAGGCAAGTTTCATAGTTATAATCCAAAGCTTATACCTTTTAACAGAAAATTGCAATCACAATGACACATAAACCCTTTAGTGCTTAAATGTCCAAAGATTTTTGCTTATAGTGTCCATCCTTAGACCACTAAACCTCTGTCTCCAACCTTTCTAGGAAGCCTTGCAGTATTATTTGTTAGATTGTGAGTTAATCTTGTCCACCATGGAATTTCATAATCAAGATATGCCCAACTCTACTAAGTTCTTATATTTGGTCCTCTTAGTGTTAATTTGGAATTTAGACATGCCTAGGAGCGTTTCTCCCATAATTTATACCCAATTCTCATCAATGATATACGTAGGCTTTCGAAAACTTAGAATACAAAATTATAAGATACCAAAATGATAAGATATATTGAAATAAGAGTTAGAATGAAGAAATGATTTGATTTAAGTAAAAGGAGAGTACAAGCTACAAAGGCAAGTTGAAGTAATAAAAATGAACATATAATAAAAAGAAAGTTGTAAAGTAACTATATAGTGTTTTTTAAGTTATTTATCTGTCTAGAGATCGCTTGGAGGATGTGTGTTATTGGAACTGCTTTTTCATCATCCAGATGCTAGTGAATTTATTGTACTCTTAATTTTAACTACCTCAAGCATCTTTTTGCAATAACTTCCTACTTCCCACATTCTAGCTAACTACCTACGATTATTTTCTCAACTTCCACATTTTGTACATTTAAGAATCTCTCTTGTAACTTCCTAGCTTCCAATCCACTTCAACAATCTCCATTATATATATTACCCTAACCCATCACATTCATTGTCCATTCCTAGACTTCTACAAATTCAATATGTTCCTTCCACTTTTTAGTCTTTCACCATTTAAAAATTATCTGGATAAACATTTACTAAGCTTTTTATTTTTGGGTATTTTTTGGGCTATTAACAATTTCCACCCCCTAGGGTGCCCCCACCACGTATGTGCATATATTTTTGATTGAACAAACCAAAAATATGATGTAGAAGTTTTCTTATCCCTCTTTAAAATGGATTTAAAACCATTAGCCAACTTCCCAAATATAACTCAGTGGTGCTAACGAGTGCAAAAACTAGAAAGAATTTAAAAGGAAAGCCTGATAAAGTTATTATGAGGATCTTCCTAAATCATAAAGAGTCTTTAGTAGACAAGGATAATAAATCCAAAAATCACATCAAGATTTAAAATCCTCACGCCCATATATGCTCTAGAAGCTAGAAAATCTTCTTTATTTAAATTTCAAACTCCTACTATTCCTTTAGGTTTTGTCCATTTTTATTATAAATTCTTCTCGTGTTACTTCATTCTCTAACTCTAACTTCAAATAGTCCCCAACTTGTATTTCATCTATATTATTTTCTCTTTCTTCTCCTCACGAAATCTCTTATACTTTTTTAGGGCTATGGCTTTTGCTCATCATGCATCTTTCACTTCCTCCACTGATTCTGTTGAAATGAATCCTATTGGTGTAAATTATGATTTTTTTACTTTACTAAAAAATTCCCTCAACTTCATTATATTTTCTTCTTCACCTAATATATAAACTTTTGGTGATCTCTATTACAAATGAACCCCTTCCTTCTTTTATTAGAATCATGTAATAAGCTTCTTCGACCCCAAATCTCCTTTTTAGTTGTTATAAGTAATTCTAACATCCAAATTCCTTTTCCAGTATGGTAGAAGGATTTTCCCATTTTGATCATTAATAAAGCATGCTTCTAACTTTCATGATCCCTTTATCTATTAAATCTTCTCATCCATCCTTACCCTATTTAAGGGAGATGTATAAATAGATTTTTCGTCTAAAATATCCTCTATTTCAAGCTCCCAAATCCTCAAAACTGTGGCCAAAAATCATATACTAGTGGGTTAAGTAGGTGGCTACATTGCATCCTTCATATCATTCTTCTTAGAAAAAGTAAGAACTTCTTTAATTAGTAGTTCTTTTAAGGAATTCCTTGGAATATCAACCTAACCTTATATTTTTTTGTCTTAAAATTTTGGAGTCTCTATTATAACTCTTTATTTTTCCTTTTGGATATGCATTAATTGCATTGAAAGATGTTTTCTTTATGATTTGTCTAGTAATTGGGGAGGCTTTTGTTTTTCTAGACCAAGAGACTCAGTTTAGACCCAAGTGCTTTTAAGTGCTCTTTTATTCTAGGGTAATAAATATTTATGATTCTTTTAGAAATCCTATTTATAAAGAAGGACATATCAAGTTCATTTGGGTCCTATTGAATTTATTTATTTTTTCCTATTTTATGACAAATCAAGAATAAAGTGCTTTCCCTTTTGTAGAGTAATGGCCTCCGGCAAATTCTTCACCCCTGGTTCTATTTTTCCTCATAGAGACTTAACTTATGTTTATGTTTTACCTGTCTCTAAACTTTTACTTACTTCCCTGAACTTAGGGAAAGTGAACGGCTAACTTATACTAATCTTGGATTTCCAAGCTTCCTCAATCTTTGTTTTAGAGTAGTTTATATAACAAGGCTCCCAAAGGTATCATTAGTTTGATGTTATCTTTGAAATCTAGGCCAATTGACCAAATGAACACTTTTAAAAGACTTCTTTTAAAGGCACTATTGGGTTATAATTTTTAAGACTTCTTATTCGTATTGTTTGGCTATTTATCAAAAACTTTTCCTTGCCTGTAATAATCTGAGAGTTTTAGATTTTGGTGGTGATAAAGTATTAAAACCTGACCTTTTTTTATAATATTAGGTTTTGAAGTATACCTTCCTTATCTTTAAAGTCAGTAACTTGGCCTGTCTGTGGGAATTCCTCCTATTGTTCATTTTTTGTACTGCCCAACATAAGTCCCTTTTGAGGCAAACTCTATCAATGATAAGTTCTTTCAAGAAATATTGAACATTATCTCACTATGAAGTGCAAGATCTTCATAGCTAGTGTTGTTGACACTAAGGTTTATCACTCTTACTAGTCAAATAGTTTTTAGAGCTTGATGCCTCATTTGAATTTTTCCTTCCTCAAAGTTATTCCTTCTAATTGAAGCATTATCACCTGTTCCATATTTCTTACTAACTTCTTCCACTACATATTTTAGAATTTTAGATGTCAAGAGCATAGGAAAGGTAACCTACATCTCAAACGGAAGTGTCTTCAAATCTCATCTCTATGAGAAAGCTCAAAGAGAAGTCCCTGGCAGCTTCAAATTTTAAGAAGGCTAAAACTTAAACCTTTAAAAGTTATACTAACAAGTCAACCCATTAATCCACCATCTTGCTTAAAGAAGTTGAAAGTATAGAGCTAATGACTAAATATACCATCCTTATAGAAGGAACTTCTTCCACTTTTAAGAAGGTCATTGAGGACATCAGTGATGGTACCCAACTTCCTCTAACAATTTTATTTCTCTATGAAATCTTCCTTTTATTCTCTTTCTCAAAGATGATACAATATCAAAACTTCTATTTAATGGCCCTTATCTTGAGTTAAAATTTAGGAAAGCCAAAAATTCTCATATTTTACAGGCATAAGATTTCTAGACAATAGTGGAACCCTCTAAAGAAGTCTCAATCTAAGTTTCCTAGACCTTTCTCCTGACAATCCCTTCAATGCTATCCTAAAAATTAGTTTTTAGGAGCTTTCAATGCTTGAATGAAATTTAGATCAGTTCTTTCATAAACATTTGTCCTATGTTGACTCTATAACTCATTCATCTACTATCGGAGGACTTTTAAGCAAAACTTTTTTTTTTACTTTTTTCAAAAGTTCATGACATAGTCAAATCATGTACTCTAAAAAATTAGGCCTCTAACATAAACACCAAATGGTTTATAATGTGGAAGAGGCTAGAGGAAGTAATCTCTTAGTATAAATTAACAAGTAGATGATCAAGGTAAGTTTTTTAATCTTATAAACCCCCAATATTTCGCAAGCGCACGATTCGTAGTGTAATATTAAAGGTGTTGATCTTACAAGGAAGAAGAGTAATCTAATCCTAAAATCTAAGGCCAAAAAACTATAAAACTAAAAATAAAAGACGTATCAGAAATTAATTATGAGAATTGAGTTCGACCAATTAAATTAAAAATGTCAGACCCTATTTTTGGAGTCTAACTTTCATGCTTTCTCTGATATCAACAACTGTTAGACCCCGATTCCGAAGTCCAACTCTTGTAGAAAATCATAACTCGTGAGTTTATCTCCCATTGACAACACTTTAATCATTATTAGGTCATCTTCTCAAAACTCCCCTTTTTAAGCTCAGCATAGCCCTTAGAATAGTCAACTAATACGATGATAGTCGACTAGTCCATTTATCCATTTCAACCTGAATACCTTGAGCAACAACGTTGGTGAGTCCACACTTTACACATATACCTACTTCGGAGTTATTAGCATAACCTTTTCTATAGGCATCCAATTTAGGGTTTCTTTAGATAGTTTGAAAGAGAACTTCGAGAGCTACAACTTTCATGAAGACTTCAAAGGCCAATTATATCTTTTGGAGGGTCAAAAAATAGGCCAGAAGATAAACCGTAAACAATAACACAGACGAAGTCTGTGAATAGTAACACAGAAGAAGTTTCGTGAATAGTAACACAGACGAAGTCTGTGAACAGTAACATAAAGGAAGTTTGTGAACAGTAAAACAGACGAATCCTTGTGAATAGTAACACAAACGAAGTCTGTGAACAGTAACACAGACGAATCTGTGTACAGTAACATAGATGATATCCTTTGACTAATATAACTTCTTAACTCCTTCTTATAGTCCTTGGCCTATGATCTATCCTCTGTAGTCGGCTTTTATCTTCTGTGTTGACCACTTGTCGTATGTGGTCTATCCTCTATGTTCTATCTTCTATGTGATGACGTGTCCTCTATGTTCTGACGTCATCACAGACGATACTTCTATTCTCTACTCATCCTTTCCTCTGTGTTCTATCTTCTATGTGATGACGTGTCCTTTGTGTTCTGACGTCATCACAGATGATACTTCTACTCTCTATTCATCCTTTCATCTGTGTTCTGACGTCAGCACAGAGGATACTTCTACTCTTTACTCATCCTTTCCTCTGTGTTCTGACGTCAGCACAGAGGATACTTCTACTCTTCATTCATCCTTGCCTCTGTGTTCTGACGTTATTACAGAGGATACTTCTACTCTTTACTCATCCTTTCCTCTATGTTCTGACGTCAACACAGAGGATACTTCCACTCTTTATTCCTCCTTCTCTCTGTGTTCTGATGTTAGCACAGAGGATACTTATACTCTTTATTCCTCCTTCCCTCTGTGTTGTGACATCATCACAGAAGATATTCTTCCTCTGTATTTTTCCTTTGCATCCACCTTATTTAATGCAATCATCAACCTTCACAACCACTCTCATTCGTTCAAAACTCAGGTCAGAAATACACAACTATAAACATCGACTGCTTCTCAAAACCTCGAAATCATTTGATTAACACATGCAACGTGAAACTTAGCAGTAATCATAATCATGCGTAGAAACATACTTATATTTCATTCATCCCCAAAGAATATCTGTTTTACAAGGCTTTAATAACCTTACAAGTCATAATACATTAGTACACTTAAACCAATAAAACTTGAAAGGTGGCTAAAGCCTTAAGTTCTAAAAAATCTAACTTATGAGTACAAAAGATAATTTGAAGACTGAGGTGTTGCCTTGTATCCTGACTTACTCACTTTCTTGTTCTTCACCTGAATTGGACAAAATTTGGGGGAGGGTGAGCTTAAAACTCGTGGGTAACAGGTTTATAGTTTAGAAACAAGCAAAAAACCTTTTTGCACATATAAAACATGTTCAGTTACAATCCATGCATGCATTCATCTGGTCAAACAACTCATGAGCACATCAGAATGGCTTGGGTGGATCCAAAACAGAACGTACTACAGATTTCCTTTAAGGGTCCTGTGTAGCCGTGAACAGAATGTACTAGCACAATTCCAATTTATGGTCTTGCGTAACCGTGAACTTATGGGAGTCCATGAAGGAGCTCCATGCCATTAGCGGGCAGGCGGGAGAAGCCTTTAGATAAGTGCACTTGACTTAACTTAGGGGACCACCACAAACCCATATAACACATATATTTCATGATCTTGAAAACTTTCTACCCAAAATGGCAATTCTTGGAATCTTGCTTTTCATATTCGAAAACATGATTTCATAAATTTTGCAACTTTTGAAGAAAACATTTTTATTTTTAAAACATGCAGCAACATATACACCTTTTTCTAATCCATACAAAGAACAAACAAATGCACATTAAAAGAAAACGTTTATGGCTTATTACTTCATCATAAAACTGTAACCCACTTTAAAAATCCTTGCTTGCTTAGGTATTGGACTTAAGGATGTCTTTCCTCTTGCTTCTTTTGCCTCTCTTGAACCCCT
>JAOQML010000005.1:16702327-16713735 GCA_027568935.1 Erythroxylum urbanii
AGAGAATTCACACACTTTTTTATTTTTGAATAATTTACCCTTCTTTTTATATTGTTTTAAGTCAAATTCTATTTATGATAGTCATGCCGATTATCAAAATGAAAATTATAATTAAAATATTCTACAATATTCTGTATGATTTTATGGATAGTTTAAACCAAACAAGTCGAGATTGGTTTAGTCTAACAATATTAAAAATTAAAAACGCATATAAACATTTCATGCTCCTTCGTACTTGACAAGAAGATCACACTCCCAATCTCTATAATTGGATCAAATTTTAATGGTTCTTCTAAAAAGTCTTTATGCTGTTAATTGTCTTAACTATTCCCTTTTATGAAAATTGAAACGTAAACCAACTAGAGTGGCGAGATTGAAATATGTATGGCAAGGAAACTTAAGACTTAAATTTAATGAAACTTAAGACTTAAATTTAATGAAATGCCCATCTTGTTCATAAGATTAAAAATACATATTGGAAATAGAATAAATATCAAATAAATTGTTTGAAGTATCTTGATTTTTCAGATTTTTATTAAAATTATCATAACATTAAATTTTAACATTACTTGCACTAAAAGCCCACATATTTCTATTTTAAAATAAACAATATTATTTTTTGATTTGCTTGCTTAATATATTAAAAATTTAACAAAACTATTGAACAAGTGTATTATGTTAAATACAAAATAATCTTTTTCACATGCCCTATATTGTATTGAAGAGCGTCGCTCATCCTTCTTATTTGTAGTTTGTAGTTGTCCATCTATCCAAGTAAGTCGTCCAACAAATGTCTACCATATGTATTGCTTTAATAATACAATTCTGATGCGTTTGGGTTTTATGTGAATGCAAAAGAGGTCTTGATTTTGTGTTGTTGTTTAAAATATTCTTATAATCATTGATGAGTTTTTATGTTCTTTAATAATCTAAGTATTTATTGTATGTGGAATGAATTTGAGATCTTATGGATGATTTGAGGCATAATTAAGTTCCTATGATGGTATATAGGCTAGAAACCTGTGATGGAGCTCTCATTCGGTGAAAAATTTCACGAGCCTAAGAGTCAAAACAATAACTTGCTTTCTTAATTCACAGGTGTAAATAATGTCATGTACCATAGTATTGAAATCAACTGATTAATACTTCAACTTCAATGTAATTAATTCAAACTTAGTATTAACACAAGAAATTCATAGGTTTAATAGACATGACAGTTCTTTGCATAATAAACCCTAGGACGGTATATAGGCCGGAAACTTGTGATGCAACTCCCATGAGGCTGATCGGTGAAAAATTCTATAAGCCTAGAAGTCACAGCGAGAACTTAGTTTCTTAATTCACAAGTATAAATAATACCACATACCATAGTATTGAAATCAATTGTAGGCGATTAATTCAATTGATTAATACTCAGGGGATGTTGTGAAAATTTAAATGTTCTACAAACTTAGGGAAACATGAAGGATACTAACTATGAAATTACGTACCTTTTTAAAGTAACAATTTTGTAGAAACGAGTAATGTTGATAGATCCTGTGTTTGTTGAAGGAGTTGAAGCTTTTATTCATTATACATGTTCTCAACCTGCATATATGGATGGCCCGAAGATTAGATGTCTAATAAAAAGTGCAAACATATTCGTTTCCTTCATATTGATGAAGTGAATGGTCATTTGCTGAGAAAAGTGTTTGTTCCAAATTATTTTGAGTGGACATGACATGTGGAGCCATTGACTTGTAGCACCTTAAGGGATAATGAAATAAACTCGTCAGTAAATGTGGATGAATTTGAAGGGGGATTGGATTTAGAAAAAATAATGTGGGTGCAACTGAAAATCTTTACATGTAAATGGTGTATAGTGTAGCTGATTATACCTTTCAGGAAAATATAAAAAATCTTGAAGAATAACCAAACCCATATGCAAAACAATTTTTTGACTTAATATATTCAGCTGACTAAGAATTATGGCCAAATTGTGAGACAAGCCAAATTGTGAGACAATAACTCAATTGTCTTCAATTGCTTAGATATTGAACGTAAAGTCTAAAGGGCATATTTCTGATCGTAGTTTTGTCAAAATTGTTGGATGGTATAATGAATCATTACCTCCTGATCATACAATGGTTGATATTTTTTATAATATGAAGAAACTTATTAGGAGTCTTGGTTTGCCTGTTGAAAAAATTGATTGTTGCAAATTGAGATGTATATTGTATTGGAGAGATGATGTGGAATTACAAGAGTGCAAATTTTGTGGTCAATCTAGGTTCAAGCCTAGAAAGCGTTTTATTAAACAGAAATTAGTACTTTGGAAGCGGATGTATTATTTCTCGCTAACTCCGAGACTTTATACTTCTGATGTTACTGCATCTCACATGAGATGACATAATGAACACGAATAGGAAGATGGAATAATAAGTCATCCATCGGATGCACTGGCATAGAAACATTTCAATAACACTCATTATGAGTTTGCAGTTGAAAGTCGAAATGTTAAGTTGAGATTGTCGACGGATGAATTCCAACCCTTTGGTCAATCCGGTTAATAATATTTATCATGGGTGCCAATCATTTTATGGATGTGTATGAATGGGACATATATGTTCTTGACAGTGATTATGCCTGGGCCTACAAATCCAAAGCAAAAATTGATGTACTCTTACAACCATTGATATCTGAATTGCAGCATCTTTGAGAATATGGTGTGGAGACATATGATATTTCTTTGAAACAAAATTTTGTGTTAAGAGCAGCTTTAATATGGACTATTAGTGATTTTTCAGCATATGCTACGTTGTCTGGATGGAGCACAACAGGAAAATTGACTTGTCCTTAATGTAGAAATGATTATGATGCATTTTATCTTCTAAATGGGGGCAAAACATGTTGGTTTGACAATTATAAAAAATTTCTTCCTCCAGATCATCCATTTAGATGCAATAAACAAAAGTTTATTAAGAATAGGATGATAAAACACCTCTTCCCCATCACAAAGTTGGTGAAGAGATATTGTAGGAGATTGATGAATTGGGGTTGTTGAAAGTTACAGAATTTGAAGTTGATGAAGTTAATACAAGCATTAGTAAAAATTTTGGATAGAGAAAAAGAAATATCTTTTGGGATTTTTCATATTGTAAAACTAATTTGATACGTCATAATCTAAATGTGATGCATATTAAAAAAATATTTTTGACAATTTTTTCAATATCATAATGAATATTGAAGAGCGGACAAAGGATAATGCAAAATCACGAACTGATTTGAAACTTTTTTATAGAAGGAATGAGTTAGATAAAGATCTTTGCACCAGTAAATATCTGAAACATATTACACTTTGGATGAAAAACAAAAGGAAAATTTTGTGTGAATGGTTGAAAAATCTAAACTTTTCTGATGGTTATGTTTCAAACTTGGTAAGGTGTGTAGACATGAGGAAGTACAAATTATTTGGGATGGAAAGTCATGATTGTCATGTGTTTATGTAAAGGCTAATTTCAATTGCATTTTGAGAGTTGCTACCGAATAAGGTTTGGGAAGTTATAACATAATTAAGTTTGTTTTTCAAAAGCTTAACATCATCTGAAATAAAGTTGGTTGAAATGGAAAAACTAGAAAGGAAAATTGTGGTAATCTTATGCAAATTAGAAGGAATTTTTCCTCCAAGCTTCTGTGACTGTATGGAGCATCTACCCATACATTTAGCATATGAGGCCAAACTTGTTGGTCCAGCTTAATATCAATGGATATATACGTTTGAGAGGTAATTATAGTAAATATTTAAATTGGAGTTATACCATGTTTTAATCACAGAATTGTAAGCATCGTATTTGCTAATGTAGATATTTGCATCACTTGAAGAAAAATGTCAAAAACAAGGTTAAAGTTGAAGGTTCAATATGTAATGCTTATTTAGTGGAGGAAGCAAGTATATGTTGTTCACATTATTTTGAGTTGCATGTGCACACAAGAGAAAGAAAAGTTTCTCGAAATGACAATAGGGAGGAATGGGTGATGTTGATGGTAACTTATCCATTTTCACATATCCTGGACAATTATATGAAAAATCAACAAAAAGAATGTTAACAGAGGAAGAAATAGAAGCGGCCTATGGTTACACTTTATTGAATTGTCAAGAAGTTCAACCTTTCGTGCAGTAAGTTGAAGTTAATTTTGAAATTAATTATTTAGGTTTTCGAAGTTAGTGTTTTTCACAACAAAAATATGTAATAATGCTTTTAGATTATACGATGAATGATTACGCGAGCTAATGCTAAAAAAAACACAGAATGATATTAACAAAGAAGTTGAAAGACACTTTTCTCGACAGTTCGAGAAATATGTAAATTTTCACTTACAATTATTGAAATGGTTGAATTATTAAATCAAAATGTTTAAATGACATTATACTATTTAATATGATAATTTATTTTTGTGTAGGCTTTAGAAAATCCAATAGAGAACAATTTCATATGTGATCTTACGAAAGGATCTTTTTAAACTGTTAAATCATATCTGGTGTATTTTGTTAATGGATACAAATTTCATACAAAATATCAAGGTCATAGCATGACAACAGTAAATAGTGGGGCTTGCATATATGGATAATTGATGGATTATTATTATAAAATTATTGAAATACTTGAAATTTAGTACCTTGCATTGCTAATAAAGCAGAGTGTGATATTTAAGTGTGATTGGTTTGATTCAACTCCTAATATTGGTATAAAAGTACACAGCCGATACAATCTAGTTAAAATCAACCAGTAAAGAAGATTTAGACAATTTAAACCTTTCGTGTTGGTGATACAAGCAATCCAGGCATATTATGTGCCTTTTCCCAGCTTACAATGAGATAAGTTAAATTAGTTGACCATTTGCAAAGTAAAACCTATAGGTGTTTTTGAATTACATAGAAAAGGAGAAAAATAAGAGAATTGAAAGTGAAGTATTTCAAGAAGAGGTTTATGAAATAAATGCATATATAAAATATGATGAGATTGAACCTTTAAACAATCTAAATAATGAATATGTTGAAATTTCATCTGCAGAGGATAAGGACAGCGAGAGATCTGAAGAGGAGCTTGAGTTTGATTCTAATTCTTCAGAAAAAGAAGATGATGATGATTTTGATTTTGATTTACAATTAAGTGATCATGATAACGATTAATTTATGTTTGTAATAGAATATTATATGCATAAATCTATTATTGCATCAACAATATATTGTTATATATTTAATTTATATTGTTATATTACTAGAATATTCAAACAATACATATTTCAGGTTAAAAATATGTCACAAAAGAGAAAACAAGAAATGATGCGGTTAAGGGTCAGGCTACCACCATTTGGACCAGCCAGTGCAGGTCCAAGTGCAGCATCATCTTCTGCAAATCCTACAGAACCTGTACGTCCACCTACTGCACATCCAGATGAGACATCATCTTCCTAACCTGCAATTCTTGTATAATCACCTTTTGTACCTGATGTTACACCATCCAGCAACCCTGTTATACCATCCACCATCTCTCCTTCATCCACCACCCCTATACTGACAAAGATATTAGAGATAAATGTTGCGGATGAAGGAGGCTTATATATTAGGTTGGTTCCATCTAGAATGTGCTCAAGAAACATGACATCCAAGTTCAAGGAGAAGATTGATCTTAGGGGTTATATATGAAAGAATACCTCTTAGGCAACAAAGGATTTTTATTACTGAATTCACACAGATTGCTTCAATCCTTTGTAAACAGATTGCTTTAATCCTTTTGTAACTTTATTAAGTATAGGTAATGGGAATTTAGAATTATTTATTTTAAATAGTTTAAATCCTTCAACGATTTCCATATAAATGTCACAATTTATTGATCTACATAGATAACCAAATCCATTAGTTGCATATCAAGACTTTGTTAAGCCATCAACTTATTAAAAATTAAAAAGTGATCGAATCTATTATATGAGTTAATGTTTCCTCGAATTCAATACTAATTATGCTTTGTATCTTACTCCTATATTTTTCTAAATTTCGTTTTTAGGTGAATACCTATTTATATTGAATAGTTTTACATCTTTTGGTATTGGCACTACTAGTCCAAACAACTTATAACTATTCAAGGAATTTAGCTCAATTTGAATTTCTTCTTCCTAACTTTTCAGTCATTTGTTCGATGACATTCTTCAATACATTTTAGATCATATATAGTATTTTTTACAATTGTATATGTAAAAACATTATCAATGAAACATGTTTATGATCTCTAACTTTATTTTTACATGTATAATGAATATATTTTTCCACTTTTATAGGGATCATGACCTCTATATAGATCTCTAATGAATTATTTTCATTTGTTGCTACCATATCCTCTTCTATAAGTAATTGCTTTGACTGAGTTACTTCTTTTAGACTTATTTTTTAATGTAATTTTATAATTGTATATATTGGAATTTTGTTATTTGCTCCTAGTGATCTTCCTTGCTCCAGGTTTAGTAAACTGATATATAATAGTAGGAATGATTTGTCCTACTTAGGAACTGACTTGAAATCTAAGTAGGGGTTTAGGGCCGAAGCTTACAACTCAAACCCAAACTTAATAAAAATATTTAAAATAAAAATTAATTTTATTAATAAATTGAAAAAAAATTAATTTAAGGTCTGATGCCTTTAAGAAGAATAGTGTTTCAATGCTAAAATTTGTCAAAATGTAAAGCAAGTTCAATAGTATGGCATAAAATTTTACGCATTATACCATTGTTCAAATTATTAAGCTAAAAAAACACATTTTAAAGAATATAGTTTACATTAAATATTTTAATTACCTAACTAAATTCAGGCAAACATCAAGGCTTCCATAATCTTAGGATGAAGTTGAGCATGTTAAGGACTCATTATCCAATCGTTAATACTAAAAGTAAAACCTGAAGTAGTAGTAGATATTGGAATTGATAAGAGATCTTGTGTAATTGCTTGCATTATTGGATAATAACCTTTATGTAACTTCCACCATGATAATATGATGAATTGCATCTTTTCAACTGCAATCACAAAACCTACCTCCGAATAGTTGCCAAACTTCATCCTACTATAAGAAGTCCTGGAATTTTTTTCTTTAATGAATTCTTTAAATTCAGGAATCACACCTTCATTTGTTATATAAATAATAGATGAAGATGAAGTTGATACTAAAACTAAATTACTACAATCATGATATTTATCCAATCTCAATTGATAATCATTAAAGAAATCATACCATAATTGTTTAATGAAATCAACATATGATTAAGTTTGTTCTTCATATAAATTTTGATAAGAAAAGATAGCCTATCCACTTTATATATATCTCATTTTTAACACATAACCAATTGTCATGGTTTTTTCTATCATAGAACAATGAGAATCAAATTTCTCTATCATCTGCTTTACTATAATTTGGATCAAGTCATTGGAATTAAAAAAATCAACAAGATAACGCTGGATTGATCTTGTATATGAAGCTAAAGAAAATGCGTCAAGCTAAAAATTTTGTGCCTAAGAACAAATCAATAGCATTATGAAATATCACCAATTTCACACAAATTGCTTTAGTCAACTCCTATTTCTCTTCTATCGGTAAATAAAAATATTGAGAATATTTTTGTCTCATCCTAATAAACACTTTATTATACTTAGTTATTAACTCAAATATCTTAAATGTTGAATTTCATCTAAGTGAGTAATCCAAAACTAACTTATTGTGTATGGAAAGCGTAGTTATCATATAGTTGCTTCAAAAATTTTAACTTTTTTAGGTGTTGTACTCCAATACACGATACTACTATAGATTGTCTCTATGGTTTCCTTTATTACCTATAACCTATCCTTCACTATCAAATTTACAATATGCAAAAAAAAAAAACACAAATGAAATGACCTTCCACTAATTAGTAAGTGATAAGTATAGATTGTATTATGTTTTACTAGATGTTTAAGTGTGTTTTAAAGTATTTCTTGGATGATTATCATACGTATAGGCTTAGAATTGTGTTATTGTTAATGTTTGTATGTCTTTTAAGTGTTTGTTTGGTTTACAACAAGAATTGCATCTTAATTTTATGTTTCATGAGGTGCTTAATGCATTTATGAGTGCTAAAAATCAAGAAATTAAAGAACAGAGAAGAAGGAGTAAGTAGGAAGCAAGGCATGGTCGTCCCACACTGGACCACAATCATGTATGGGAGGCACGATCATGCCAGAGAGGAAAACTTATAAAGCACGATTGAGCCTCCAAAGGCATGATTGTGGTATAGAGTTTTCAGGGGTGAATATTTTCATCCGCTTCAGGGTTCAGGGTTATTTTTGAAATTGAACAAGATATAAAATCCTAGAAATGACCCCAAGTACCTAAAGCACTGTATAAGAATGTGAAATACAACAAAAAAATGGGAGATCAAGAAGAACATCAAAAAATTCCAGCATTCCAAATCAAGGCATTAAAGAATTTTTTCTCTTTTATTTTTTTCTTTCTTTATCCTTGATGTGTAATTTGAATTCTAAGATGTGATACATGTTCATAAATTTATAAATTCATATTAGGAATTATTTTGTGACTTTTAATTATTGCTGAATTTAATATATTTCTAGATGTTTGTGATAATTGTTCATGCATAAACTTGGCAACGAATCGAGAGAGTGAGTTAAAGTAATCAGTGTTAAGTTGTGCAATGAGAGTTAGCAATTTAATAAAGGGTTTCCATTTTTCAATTGAACGATTTGAAGACTTATTGGTTCTAACAGCTGATTGCAGAGTGGATCATTCTAACCTTTCAATTCATAGATATGAATCTCGGACCTATGAATGGGGATATTCCCGAAACTCACAAAGAAAAAAGGAAGTGAGTTAGACAAAAAAAGAAGTAACTTGGACAAAAAAAGAAGTAACTTGGATAAAAAGAAAGGAAGTGACTTAGACAAATTAACCCACGATTATCAAGTTAACATTCAATTGAAGAGAGATCTTGCTTGTGAAATTGATTGTCTATTCGATAGCTTCATATATAATTAAATAAGTTAGGAATAGTTTTGTCAATCAAGAGATTGCAAATCTGGAAATTTCGTATTCAATTAAGTTTAATTGATTAGATCTTGAGAGAGAATAATTAACATCTTAGGAAATTTAGGACCAAACACATAAATTAAATTAATAATAGTAAAGGAAGAAAATAAAGAAAGAATAATTCCTAAATATTCAATCTTGATCAAACGTTGGTTTTTATTGGTAGCTCACTTGTTATTTGATTATTTGTTTTATTTTTTCATTTTTATTTAAATTTAATTCAAATCAATTTCTGAATACCTTTGACAAAGCTAGGTTCAAATAGTTAATCCAAGAGAGAAATTTTAAGGCTATCACACTTAGGAGTGGGAAAAAGCTAGAAGAACCAATTAACCTCGTATACTACAAGATGTGATCCGTATACTTAACAAGTATTGAAATTTTTATTATTAGATATAAAACTTGCTCAATAATTTTTTAGTGTCATTGCTAAAAATTTTAGCATTAGGACGATTTGAATTCTTTTGATTTAAGGAATTATTATCCTTTCTTGTATGATTGAGTTATCCAATCCCAAGAAATAAAAAAAGGAAAGTTTGAATGCAAGGTAGAAGGCACATTAATCTAAACATCACAAGGCAAGAATGAGGAATCTGAAGAGTTAAACACTAAGAAGGGATAGAAAGAATGATGGTGGAAAAATACATCATGGAGAGCAAAGAACCCTTATAGAGTTTATAAGGCTACGGTTTAAGGTCTATCATCAAGGAATTACATGTCCACCAGTGCAAGTGAGACAATTTTTGTTAGCAGAGATGTCAAATAATAGTTTTCTTTAGACATCGAAACAAAGTAGACAGTGGTCAACCTTCTAGGATCTAAAAGGAATGATTGCTGAAGATTCAATAATAACATTGTAGGTTGAAATTGACAACTTTACCAAGCAATTAAACAGCCTAATAGCACCTCTTTCTCTCCATTCAAAGCAATTAAGCACAGATGTGAGTTGTGTGGACAAGAGAGCCATATCACAGCTAATTTCTTCGTAATGGAAACAACAATGTGCAACAACCCAACTTTATGGGAGCACAATATGGTCAAGGATGTAACAATCCTTATTCAAACTCATACAAAACTAGCCGGTAGAATCACGATAATTTCTTTTAAACTAATAATGCAAGGACTTAGTTGAGAAATCAAGGTCCATTGGGATTTCATCGAGACAATTTTAGTGAAAATGATTCAAAATTAGACAAGCTCATGAATTTAGAAGGGAAATTCAAGCAAGTAGCAAAGTATCATGCCTTTTCCATTCAGAATTTAGAGATTCAAGTGGGCCAGCTTATCAATGTGTTATTTACGGGAAGTGGGGAGAGCCTTTTGAGCAATAATGAAGTAAATCCAAGAGAACAATTTTAAGGCTGTCACACTTACGAGTGGGATAAAGTTAGAAGAACCAATAGAAAAACAAGCTAAACCCACCTTTTGGAAGACTAAGAGAAGAATGAAGAGGATGAAGATAAGAATGAAGATTCTCCTTATATTCCTCCTCCTCTACATCTACTAAAAATACCATTCCCATAAAGACTTCAGAAGAACAAAATGGATATACGTTCGTAGAAAAATTGAAGAAATTGAAATTACCTTGCCCTTTGTGGAAGCTTTGAAGAGCATACCCACGTATGCAAAGTTTGTCAAAAACATATTATGAAGCAAGCGGACTTGGGATGAAAATCAAACAATCTTCATGGCAGAAAGCTACAACTCCCTAATTACTAACCACACGCCCTCACAGTTGACAAATCCAGGAAGTTTTACTATACCCTGCGAAGTTGGTAATTTAGAATTTTTTAAATACTTATGCGACTTAGGTGTAAGTATTAATCTATTCCTTTGTCAATTTTCAAAAGAAAAATGGAGCTAGGTAATGTGAAGCCAATTTTTATGATTATTTAGTTGGATCAATAAAGAAATTGTTTAGTGTAAAGGAGGACATGCCTATAAAAGTGAACAATTTTATCATTCCTATAGAATTCTTCATGTTAAAATTTGAAGAAGATCGAAACTGTCTATTAATTCTTGGTAAACCATTTTTAACCACTGGAGGAGATTTGGCAGATGCCTATGAAGGCAACTTTATCCTTCAGATTGTTGATGAATGTTGGACCCCGAATTTTCTTAGAATTTATTTTATTAAATTAGAAAGCACAAATATAAGTAAAATTCATGGATTAAAAATTTTTAGAGTTTAAATTGGTCTTTATTTTATTTTCGTGAGGTAGCATAGATAAAAAGGAAGAATTAAAATGAAGATAAGGATATAGAAGGCATTAGATTGAATAAGGAAGGGTAAGATTGGAAGGTTAA
>JAOQML010000005.1:16713835-16728697 GCA_027568935.1 Erythroxylum urbanii
TTTCCTAATTTCTCTGATTTACCTCACTTGGACCCGTTCCTCTGGTCCGACCCGTTCTACGGAAACGGGATGTTACAGTTGAAGGTTTGACATATGATGCTTATTTAGTGGAGAAAATAAGTACAATTTGTTCACATTATTTTGAGTCGCATGTTCACACAAGAGAAAGAAAAGTTTTTCGTAATGACAATGGGGGAGGAACGGGTAATGCTGATGGTAACTTATCCATTTTCATATATCTTGGAAGAACATATGGACGTTCAACAAAAGGAGTATTAACAGAGGAAGAGATACAGACTACCCATGGTTACTTTTTATTGAACTGTCAAGATGTTCAACCTTTTGTGCAGTAAGTTGAAGTTGATTTTAAAATTGATTATTTGGGTTTTAAAATTTAGTGTTATTCACAACAGAAATACATAATAATGTTTTTAGATTATACAAGGAATGGTTATGTGAGCTAATGCCCGAGAAAATACAGGATGATATCAATAAAGAAGTTAAAAGATACTTTCCTCGGTAGTTCGAGAAATATGTAAGTTTTCAATTACAATTATTGAAATGATTGAATTAGAAGATTAAAGTGTTCAAATGACATTATACTATTTAATATGATAATTTCTTTTGTGTAGGCCTTAGAAAATCCAATAGAGAACAATTTCATATGTGATCTTTCGAAAAGACCTTTGCAAATTGTTAAATCGTATCCAGTGTATTTCATTAATGGATACAAATATCATACAGAATATCATGTTCATAACATGGCAACAGTAAATAGTGGCGTTTACATATAAGGAGAATTAATGGATTACTATAGTAAAATTATTGAGATACTTGAAACTGAGTACCCTGCATTGTCAATAAAGTAGAGTATGATATTTAAGTATGATTGGTTTGGTCCAACTCCTAATGTTAGTACAAAAGTATATAGCTAATACATTCTAGTTGAAATCAACCGACGAAGAAGATTTAAACAATTTGAATCTTTCGTGTTGGCGATGCAAGCGATACAGGTATATTATGTCCCTTTTCTTAGCTGACGACGAGATAAGTCAGATTGGTTGGCAGTTTACAAAATTAAGTGTTGATAACGATTAATTTGTGTTTGTAGTATAATATTATATTCAGTAAATCAATTATTGAATCAACAATATATTGTTATATATTGAATTGAAATTGTTAAAATTCTGGAATATTCAATAAAATATGAATTTCTGGTTAAAATATGCCACCAAAGAGAAAATAGGATATGATGCAACCAAGGTTCAAATTATGATTTGGAACCAGTTACTGTCGAGGTGAAGCATCACATTCTACAGTTGCAACCAAATTAGATGTTATACCTCCAACTACTACACTTACAGATAAGGCATCACCTTCCGTGCCTACTGCTACACCATCCACCACCCCCATACCGACAGAGATATTAGGAGTAACGATGCGAATGAAGGAGGCAGCCCCAGCATAGAGTTGAAGGAGTTGATGAAAGAACTTGCATCATAATTATTAACAATCTATAAATGAAAATATATGAAACACCATATGTTTATAATTAAATTATAGGTTTAAATTTAAAAATGATATAAAAGTAATTGTTTTTATATTAAGTTAATTCCGTCTGGACGATGCTTAAGAAACATAACATCCAAATTCAAGGAGAAGATTGATCTTGAAGGTTATATATGAAGAATATCTCTCAGGCAACAAAGGATTTTTATTATTAAGAGTTTAAGGTACAAAAAGTATATTTTTTGTATATTTTAATTAATTTTTATACATTAATTAGATAAATATTGTAGATTATAAGTACTTATCGTATGTTTTTCCTTTTTTTCATAAGAAATTTTTTTAAGATTTTAAATTTGACGCGGTCATTTATAAGTATAGGAGAGACGAGCACGTACACGTTATCGAGAATTTGTTGATGTGATACACAAGACTGGTATACAACTGCCTTATATTTCTGAACAAATATGGAGTGTTGGCAGTAGTATTAGACTTTACCAGAGGCAATGTCCATTTTAGAGTATAATCTTACCGACAAACTTGGAGGACCAGGAGGAGAGAGTCTTTCTATACATACTATAGGATTTATTACCTACCACGAGCATGCAGAGAGACTTGTAAGTATCTATACTTTACACTTATATTTTGATTTTTTTACTTTGATGTATTTCAATTTAATTTGATGTGTGAATTTTGGAATAAAAATATGTGTATTATGGAGAATGATAATGTTATAAATGTCTGGTACCATATACGACTATATTGTTGAGTTACTTTCTTTGTTCAACAGGGGTAAATATTATAAAAATAGAGAAAATTCTACCGAAATTGTTGTAAATTGTAGTTTACTTATAACATTTTATTCTGATACAGGAAAAGTCTATGGGCATGAAGCTCACACCCCGTCAGCTCTTTTTGCATACTCATACTAAGAAACATGACAGTGTGACCTTCGTCAACACTCGATGTAGAAAACTAAATATAAGTGAAATTTATGCTTTAATATTAATGCTTAACAATTATCACTTATTAACATAAACATTGCTTTCTAATATGACCAAATACAAGAAAGCATTAAACGACAGTCTCAGCAGTCTGAAGATGTTGAAGAGAGTCAAATCAATCTTCATACAATAGGTGATAGAGACCGTCACGAAATGATATTCGGCCTAGGTTCATTGCGAACACATGTTATTCGCAATCATCCACACCCAGTATAGCAACATCTAGTAGGCGGTTCACACCCAATGAAGTCCATGAATTTCGAAGCACAGTATAAGAGCTGGCAACTCAGTTGCAACAGTTGATGGAGTACATGACCTAACTTCGTAATGAGGTGGATGAGTTAAAGGAGAAGGTAGCACCTCATCGCCATATTCAGAGCATCCGCATTGACCAAATGAATAGCGTAGTTGTAATCACCAAATGAATAGTTGTTAAATACTTATTGTTGTACAAAATAATTTTTTATTATCAATTAACATAATTTTTACTTTATATCATCAATCCACTTCTGTTTTAACAAATTAAATGTAGAAACAAATCAAAATATTATTAACAGATAACTGATAACTATATAAATTATGAATCAATCATAAGATTATCAAATAAAATTAAATGCAAGTAAAAATTAAAAAAAACAGTATCAGTATATTTACCAACAGAAAAACAAAATTCGTTGGTAAAATGTTATCAATTTACTGACTGACAACTAAGTTCCATTGGTATAGTTAGTGGCGAATTTACCAACAGCGTTGTAAAATCCGTCGGTAAATATATCGACGGATAATCCATGTCCGTCCGTCACTAAATTTACCAATTGAAACAAACGTTCCATCGGAAAACTTACCGACGTCACAAAATTACCGTCGCTAAATATGGCGACGGATAAATTTTCCGTCGGTAAATTAGCAACAGAAAGTCTGGGCTTCGTTGGCAATTATTACTTACGGCCGTTTCTTCGACGACTTGTTCCGTCGGTAAATTCTGTCACAAAATTAGCTTAACGACAAAAAATCTACACATTTCATCGGTAATGTCCGGTGCTAAATCTTATTTTTCTTGTAGTGATAGATTTTAATTCTATGATTTCTTATCGTTAATAACGGTAAAGTTATTCAATTATGTCACTGGATTTCTATATTTTTAGCATCCAAAATACATATAAAATATATATGAGATGTTTGCGGGATAATATCCGTTGTTAATTCCTATTTTTCTTGTAGTTATAGGTTCTAATTCTATGATTTCTTATCATTAATAACGGTAAAGTTATTTAGTTATATCACTGGAGTTTCATATTTTTAGCATCTAAAATACATATAAAATATATATGAGAAGTTTGCAGGTCAAAATTTAGTTGGACATTTCCTTTTTCTCGTTTCTTATGAACGGATGTCATTTTTTGGTGAATTGTGGGAGAAGCAAAAGGTACTGCTTGTGTTGGAGAACATGTTTTGAAAAAAAAGAGAAAGGAAGAGAGATGTTTTACATCCATGTGTATGCTCCAATCTATTTTCAATTCCTACTTTATAATGCTTTCTTTCAACCAAGACAATTGTTTTTTTTTTTTTGGGTCATGGGACCCCCTTCTTTTTCCTAATGTCTTACATGAAAAGGAGAAGTAACCATCTTTAAAAACGATAGGCTGGGTCACCTTTATGCATGCAAGCTTATATCTTTCGTTTCTTTGCATTCTCTCAACAAAAAGGAAAAGACCTAGATTTTTCAAAGATATTTTACTTCTTAATTATCAAGTGGAATGATTTTTATTCAGTTAACACATACAAGAGGAAATATATAAAAACTGGAAATCTATGTTTGTTTGAAACAAGAGATCAGGGATGAAGTGGCTTGTCAAATATGGTAGGATTGTATTAAGATAGGTCCAGATAACCTTTCGTATCATTCTCAGACATGGTGATTGTCTTGTTGACAAAATAGTCTCACTCAATACCCTGCAAGCAAAAAAGACTCTTCTTTATCTCTCTTACCCCTTTTTAATAATTTACTTTGTAATCATTGCTCCAGAAATACTTTAAAATTTCTCTGTTGGTGAGGGGCAGAGAGGCTATGTCGTTCCAGATTTTAAGTGTAGCTGTTAACTGTTGCCAATGATGCAGCAATCGGCATTAAAAATAAATATTTTGACAAAAGTTATGGTTATTTTGCAATGAAACGTGAGAAGTAGAGGGATAGATGACCTGTGTATTTATTGAATGGATGGATATTCATATAATTGGATCAGTACAGAGTAACAGAATCAGGTGAATCGAATTTGAGAATTAGAAGTTGCCTCCATCACACGACTTTTCTTCAGTTCTATTCTTCTTCTTCCTTTTTTTTCTGATATTAATTTTTAATGCAAATACATCCACTTCTTCCTTCTCGTGAATCATAGCAATTTGGTTCTGAATAGCTGTAAGGTATCAGACGTTTGTTTTCAATTTATTTACACCAATCTTCTCTTTTGTCCTCTATTATTTTTATGCTCTTTGTTCACATGCCTATGCCATACCAACGCCATTTGTTAATTAGCCTATGCTTATATATACAGCTTGTAGCAGCCTTTTGGTCATTTTAATTGTGCATTTGAAGCAGCTTTTGCTTTCTTTAACTTACACTTTTTTTTTTTTTTTGGTTTCCGAAAGATAGATGGAGATTATGTGAAGATACTGCCACCTTTTCCATAATTACATCTAAATACTTATGTTGGGTTAGGCATTAATGCCATCAAAACAAGAGCTTTAACCTTTAATCTGGAAGGTAATAAATCTGAATCTACAATAAGTAATAAACTTTTTGGCGCCTAACCCGTGTGTTCTTTCCTTTCCTTCCTTTCTTATTCTTGAATCTTGATGATAGTTATAATCATCTTCCATGTGAAAAATTGATCAATGCTTTGTGACTCGGTGCATCTAATTATTCCTTAGTTCATCATAAGTAAGAGGGCAATTAGCAAACCATAAATTCTGGCGAGCTAGCCTCGTCGAAAACCAAATATGTTAAATTTGTTTATGTTGTTAATGAGGGTTATTAAGATTAAGAAATTGTTCAATCTCAATATAATTCAGCACATGAAAGGTCACCACTTTTTAAAGCAACCAATAGGCCACTCTTGTTTTCAGCTGTCTAGACAGGAAGGCCCCGTTCTTTTGATTTCCTCAAGTGTGCTTCTTGAGACAAGGTATAGTATTCAATAAGTTATGCATCAATATCATGAACATCAAGACATGGAAAAAGGAGAAATTATACTGCTGGGATTATCATATAACTTTGTCTCTACATTTTGTAAGAGGAATAAAGCCACCTAGCCTCTGCTAATTGTTTAAAATATTCATTGAGAAGTGTGGGTGTCTTGTTTTTCCATGGCACCTAAGCTATAGGATCTCAAAACTCAGATAATATGTGTTTCAGCTTCTGAAGACCAAAACCAAATCTTTTGCAACTCTTCCTCTTGAGAAGGTTAGTTTTTTCTAACTTTATATGGTTGTGCTGAATGTATGACTCTTATAAGTTCTCAGAAGTTTCCATCTCCATTCCACGCTCTTGTGTGTCTCTGTAAGTGTCGTTTATCTATTAAGCTTCTGAAATTGGAATATTGTTTTCAGTGTTTTAGCTTTTCCCTCAAAATCTAGCTAGATTGTTAGAATCAAGACTACATTAATTCATTATCTAAACCACTCAGGCTCATTTCCTCACCATTGTTACAACAGCTGCGCATATAAACTGGCCTTTCCTTGTCTGAATCGTTTATACATGTCTTTATGAACCTGATGTATATCTGCAATTTTCCTTTCCTTGTCTTGTAAGAGACTGATGTCGTGAAAACCAAAGATTCTGCATGTCATTGTACCAAACGCTAAAGTTACTCAACCCTTGAAATCTAATTTTTCCTCTAACTACTCTGTGCGTACAAGTGACTGGATAACTACATGATAGAATTTTGAACTTCCTATAATGACAATTGCCAATCTCTCTTATGCTTCTGTGAATGGGTCGCACAACAATGTTTGAGTTCAACCTTTTACAGGATGGGATCACAGATTACATATGAGTTCAGGAGCTTGAATTCAACAGACTTGTGATTATTACTGTGCAAGTAGTGATTAAACACCTGATTGCTCATTTTCCTTGGAGATTCTAAGTTAGATGCATAGCTAATATTACTGTTCATCCCTTTTGGACTCTGTCTTTGAGTTTGTAATTGCTTCAATAACTTTTTCTTGAATTTTCGTCATGTGCCAGAAATTTCCGGCATACAGGATAAAAATGGCAGTTGCTTAAGTATGATGTTGATCAAAGGTCTCCAATTACTAAAATAGAGTTGTTTCTGCTATTTTAGAATTGAATTCATTCTACGCTTAAAAGTTAGGCGGTGTAACTCAGCTTCGTTATGGCTTTTATGACTAGAAAAATGTGCAAATTTGGATCATAAATTGAGATGTTGATGGAATTTCTGATATTAAACCTTTTCAGGGTCAATGACAGACGATAAAAGCGAAGGAAATATCTGCTTAACTGGCAATCACATATTCGACGGCTGCTGAGGAGAACAAAAACTTATAGTTCACCAGGCACAAGAAGTTGAAGAAAGCAAATTTAAGTACTATGAGCGATTTGGGATCGGAGAGATCGAAACCATGGAATATATACACAGGTTCAGACCCTACCCCATCTCAATCAGGAGTTGTTGAGCGGGAAGCTCCATGGGGAAACTTGGGGACATCAATGAGTGCAATATCTTTCGGTTTTGTGGCAACCGCTGTACTAATATCAATGTTTCTGATCATGGCCATCTTTGAGCATCTGTTTAGACCAAACCCTTCATTTTCTTCTCCTCAGCAGGTTTCCAGCAGCCCTGCTACAGAATCAGGACTACTCAACAAGCTTGGAAACCCACAAACAGTAAGTACCAAGTAGTTCTATCTTGTACATACATTACTCATGTTCTCATCTCTGTGGTTGGCCGTCACTTGTCAGGTGGCAACAACATATGCATCAGATTTTTCAGTAGTGATGCCTGGACAACACCAGCCTACTTACATAGCCCAACCAGCACCTCTCCCTTGCCCAAGGGAAGGCATTTATTGGCCTGCCCATGAACTTAATCTTGTATTTCCCTGACTCATATTATACACCTCATCTCATGCACTATACCTTGTTCATAACAACCCAATATTTAATAATGTCAAGCTTCATGTCTGTTTCTATGGGAATTTCTGACCTCCTCGTACACTTCATCATACTTCTATTTATCTATTAGCTCATTTTATTCTATTGTTCAATACAAAAGTTAACCTTATGCCTTAATTATCAATTCAAAAATGGAGTTGGAGTCATTTTCGATGACCGAGTTCCACTTTTAGCTGCACTTCACTGGTTTTCCTTTTAACGTTTCTTTTTTTGTGTTTGTTAGGTGTATTAATATTAACATTTTAAATCCTTCTTATTAGTGGTTCTGTTTAAGGCCCAACCATCGGTTCCCATGAGCACACTTAAGCCACCCACCCAGTTTACCAACATGATTACCACCGTCTTCGCTTCGAGTTGATCTGCAAACAAAGTTTTAAAAAGGAGACAGGATATAGGAAGAGAATAAAAATATAAGGATATGCGAAGAAAGAAGATAAAGAATTAAAAGTTAGAGATTGTTAGTATACCGATATATTATTAATAAAATTATTGTATTAATGGAAATTTTAAAAAATGGTGAATTATATTTTTTTAAAGGGTACAAGAAATAAATTCTCCTGTAATTTAAGAAATGTTAGAAAACTCCTTAATTTTTAAATTTTTAAAAACATTCTTTATAATTTTCAGTTTTTAAAAAAATCCTTCTCTTAAGTTTTGGTTAAAAAATAACGATGAAATACATGCAGTATAAATATTAGACGTAAACGTCACTAATATGTTAACACAAATTAAACTTGATTTAAATTAATAGTTATAATAAAATATCAATTTGTATCATATTTATTTAGTTCGACTCAAATCTAAAGCTTATTTGATTTCTATTTTTCACTACTTTAATAATTCCTTTTTTGTGGTTTTCTACTAATTATCCTTTTTATCTGGCCTTATTTTTTCAAGCTCCAATCCTTGTTACTTTTTTAGAGTAGTCTTAGCATCATTTAAGGTCTTGTTCTACTTGTCTTGTATAGCTTGTGTTAGGGTAAGATTGACTGCTTTGACTTCTTATGGTAGCACTAGGGTTAGTCCTTCAATGAATTTTAGTGCTAAGAGGAGAAAAGATGTTAATAGATTGGGGATAGGTTTCTAAAATATTAGGACTATTATAGAAAAGTCATTGAAATTAGTGGGGATTTATATAGTGTGCATTCGGGAGACAAATTGGATGAGAGTTAAAGTGAAAGAGATCAATGGGTGTTCGTGACCATAAAATGGTGTATGAACTCATTCATCATGTTGTGGAGTAAAGAGGACCAATGATAAGATTTTTATTTTTGGGAAGCCTTAAAAGGCAAGCCAATGTGTGCCAGGGGATAACTCGTTGCATCAAAATGAGCTCAACCAGTAAGGATTACCATTCCTTCTTCCTAACTAACTAGTTCCATATGAGTATTTGTCCACTTCAAATACAAGCCAGCATGAGCCATCGCTAAACAGTTTAGTAGCTTCATTGGTATGTCTCATTGAGAAGTCCGATCCCCTATATCTAGCCGCTAATGGAGGGTCAGCTATGTTGCACTTGCCAGGAAACTAAGGCATGGTTACTTATAGCCTCAAATGCATATACGAGCAAGCAGTGGTATCCATACCTTAGCTGCCCGGCAATATTATCAGGGGTTTTGGATTCAGTGGTTAGGCAAACAGATGGATACTCCCTTAAAAGTGCAAGTAATAGAGGTCGAGGCATGGTCATCTTTGGCTTGAATGTAATTTGCCACCTTCTACGTGTTTTATTCAATACATTTTCATTTTCAAAATTAAAAAAAAAAAAAACAACTAACTCATTTAACCCTTTCTCAATCTAATCTGTGAAGGAGCTCCCAGTTAGTTTGATGACGGAAGCCAAATACAAGTGCACAACGTCATTTAAACAGAGGCCTATTTCATCAACATTTCAATTGCAGCATGGATGGAGCTTCCATTACCAGAACTCTGATGCTGCAAAAGTGAGTGAGGCCCATTCCAGACAGACCCACGGTTCTCTGGGAACATAGCATTACACAGGCCAAGAAGCAAGGGATTTGCAACATGAAATTTTTCAAGCATACGTGCCTTATTTCTCCTTTCTTCTAACTTCTGAAACTAAACAAAACAGAATGTCAGCAAATTACTCAAAACACTAAACAATTTATGAAGCTGTTTGAAGGTAAAAACAATCCAGAAGAAGAATGTGCATCACCATGTAAACTACACCATGATCAATCAAAACAAAGGCATTGTACTTATACTGTACATGGTGAATGAAGATATAGAGGTACTGTGTCTCTTCGAAGTTTGGAGTATTCCATTCGACAATAAAAAGTTAATATGATCAAATAAATAACAACCTTTCGATGGGAGTTCCAATTATGAAAGTCATTCAAGACAATAACCAGGGATTGACTCTACAATAGCAGCAGTACCTAGTATTCAATGTCAGGATCGTACCACAGAGCACAAAAATTTGACATGTATAAAATGAGAAGTGCTGGAATTAACAAAGTCAATAGATAATCATTAACATTTACTAGCATGTACAGTTTTGTAAATTTGTATAACAGGTTGAAAAATGGTTACCGTCTAGGTCAAATGATAACTATTGACCAATTTGGTTTAGAAGAATATCAATTCACTATTGAATGTATGAATGGAAACTAGAGTCGAAAGAAATAATACCGACAGACCAATTTGGTTAACATTACTATCACTAGGAGTGAAGGTATGAACGGAAAATAGCATCAAATAAATCAACAGCAAAATTTCATTATCCCAGTGTCATCAAGTAAAACACACAGATGCTCCTCTAGTTTTCTGACAATATAATCCAAGGTAAGAATTAGAGTTGTGATCAACAACTGGAAACCTTTCTCTCAAATATAACTCGAATCGTTTTCTAAATTTTCCTTCAAAAATATATGCAAACAATTCCTTATATTATACAGCTAGAAAACATGTGTTTCTAGCTATGTTTATCTCATTGCCACTGTTTATTTTTAATCTCAGTCAAGGCTCTTTCTTACCAAAATACATGCCTTTCTTGTCACGGTCCTTTTTTTCATAAGAAATCCTGTATCTAAATTACTCATAATTTTTATACATTCAATAATACACAAATAAATATGCAACATAGAAATTGGTAAACTCGATACCTTGAGCTTATGTTCTTGCACTATCACAATGTCTTCATCTACGGCATGCCCTTCTAATGTTTGCATTTGCACATTTGAACCCGTATTATCAGCTGTCTCCGTCAGTGGTTGTTGATTAAGCTCTTCTAATCTATGACCAAACTGTAATTGCTCAGGCATTTCATCCTTCTCTTTCCTTTGAATCTCTACCCCGTTTCTTTCTTCATCTTCCGCATCATCCTGCTCTTCTTCGCTCTCATCTTCATCCTCTCTCACATCCTCTTCATGCTTCTCTGCCAGGCTATCCTGCTGCTCGTTATCCTTTACCTCCAGTTCTGCTCCTTTTACCTCACCATCAGCATCAGCATCAGCATCAGCATCTAGATCTACTGATTCACCCATATTTGATGATGAATCATCAGCATGAGGGCTTTCCTTAAGTGAAGAATCCTTCAACATACAAGAAATAAACAAGACTAAGAGTTAAAAGTAAGGTATACCAGTTGCCATGCAAATGATGAGAAATTATTTCCACACTGAAACCATATGCCTCATTGTCTGGTTAAAAGACTTAGCTGGCTGAATACCACAAGTGACAAATTTCATGTTTTTTGCTAATCATTATGCCAATAATATATGTTCAAGAGAAATAGCAACTAGCCAGGTGCATGCAGCAACCAAGTCGCAATAAGAAGGTAGACAAATATGACAGAAGATGAGAAGACATGAAAGAGGTAGGGAATCAAACTGTCATAGTTCCTGAAATAGTGAAAGAAAAGATCAGGACAATGCAACAAAGGCTCTTTTAACTGCTCAAAGTTTATTTGGATCCTTGACAGCTAGAGCTGAGCTATTACAATGATGAGGAATTAAAAGCTCAATGGTAATAGTTAGTCCAAAACATAGACGCACCTCTTGCTTGAGTTGTTGAGCAAGTTTTTTCTCAGCCAGTCCACTTTGGCTCTTAGAAAGTCTAGCATTCTCCTCCCGTTCCCTTCTACGTCGCTTAAGAACACATATTGCACATAAACAATCACCTTTATGTCGTCGTCTGCAAAAAGATGAATAAATAATGAATTGCATTAAGCATGTTTCATATGAAAAAGTGATATGCTCTATCCTCATTTATGTACATGCATTCTAAAGTGACTGGAGGGAAATAAAACACAACCTTAGCATGATAGCTCTGAGCAATGCATGATATGTGAATGAACAGAAGAAAAAGAGATAGACTACCATAACATACCCATGACGTTTTTTGGTCTTCTGCTTCGGCTGCCCACTTCTAACATTTCCCTGACTAGAGACTGCAACATCCTCACATTGTACTCCTTCAGCACCTATCAAAACCAAAATGGAAGGAGTTTAGAGTGCCAAATGAAAAGTCAACCTGTATCTTTAAATACAAGTAATTAAAGATATTTCGAGATAATAAATAATAAGAAGAAACTGAATCATAAATCTAGGTTAAAAGGCAAGTATTACTAAAAGTTTAATCAATTAGCATGTAGAAGAAACGATAAACCATGTTATCCCTAAACAGCTCGAGTTAGTATAAGTTTAAAACTTATGAATAAGAGACCCCATAGCAAAGGAAAATTTAAAAGCGAATTTGTGTAGATACTGGATAGGAGCTAAAAAATTCCCAACAATCATAAAATTCTCACCGTTATTTCTATACCTTGTTCAGTGTATAACCTAGCTGCTGTCCAGTACTTCATGAAATTCTTCTTCACCCGTCTCATGAGATCCAAGATATAGTCCCCTTTGCTGTTATATTTATAACAGTTGTCCCATATATACTGGACATCCTTGTAGACATCCTCTGAATTTTTATACTTGTGACCTTTTTCAAGATTGCCACATATTGTTCCAAAGTCCATTGGTGTGTCTATGACCTCAAAATAATCCTGCTCCAACAATCCCCACCCAAAACAAAAAATGTTGAAAGCAAGAGTTAGTGAAAGAGAATCTCATTAGTAATGGAAAATAGTCAGATCCTTAAAACTGTAAAACTTTAAAATCACTCTGTAACTCTTTGAATCCATATCCTACAACTTTCAAACCCCTCCCCGCTAAAGACAAATTCGATCCCATGAAACATGGCTAGCAGTTTGGCATTTTAAATTTCACCACAGCAAGGTGATCATATAAACTTAAACTTTCCTCGTAAACATGAAGGAAGCATAATGGACTGCACGCTAAACAGATGAATATACTTCTTGTCTGTGAAAAACAGTGATTGACATATCGAGCTCAATCTTAATTTATATAACTGCACAGAAAATGCCCATTGGACACTTCCATACACTTCTTTATATTAGAAAGTCATTATATTCTTCTTCAGGGCAAAACTAAATGTAAAAGGACAGTTATTGTGATAAAGAATACAAAAAGGAAAGACAGCCAAGAGGTATAAAAGCAGCGCTCAATGAGTTTAATAATATAATTCCAAGTACTTGGTGGCATAAGAACCATAGGACTACTGAATTTCACCAGCTATGCACTCACAGGTATTCCCAAGGCTTCTGGATTCACAGGCACATTGAACGGTTCAGCTGCATCCATTTTCATCACCTTCTTAATCACCTACAGTGGATAAACTGAATCAACTTACATAATAAGCCTACATCTGCAGAAACAGATTTAAAAACTACGTAACTGAAGTAGCCCATTGGCAATCTAGCTCTAATTTCAGCGTACCGTCAATGCAGCATTTAATTCTTCCTTGTTGTATCGAGAACGCTGATATGCTTTAATTTCTTTTGGTGGCAAACTGTCATCCGGTACTACTACAGTAGTACTGCTCTTCTCACTACTCAAAACACCCAACCCCTTTGACGACTTAATCTTTATACTGCCAGGTGTCTTCGAAACATTCCCTGAACCACTAATCTTCGCTTCATGCAATGAACTGTCACTATCTTCCAATTTATCACCAACTACACCTCGTTTCTCCACACCCACTTGTAGGCTACTCTTGTCAGTATCACTCTGTGATTCCATAGTCTTCGAAGTCTTGAGTTTAACCTTCACACGCCCAACGGATTTCCCAGTGGTCTTGTCGATGGAACCATCAGGATTGATACTTGCAACATTCAATGGCTGGTCTGTCCCAGTAGAAGAAGGTGTATCAACCTCCATCCGAGATGCATATTCATCAATATTATCCGACTCATCAACCCCAGAATTATCTTCACTATTCAGTGTGACTATATTTATGGCTACCTCATTCTTTGCATCCCCATGACGGCCCTTAGCTTTGCCTTTCTTGTTCCCCCTCTTTCGCTTCATACTGTGGAGTATGAAAATTTCGGATCTTTCTGCATTCTTAGCAACAAAGACCCAAATATCAAACTAAATAACACATTGTCCTCATAGAAAACGTCAAGAATTGAGGAGATAGTTACTGCATTTCGCTAGAGAGCAGAAGCGCTACAAAGCTATCAAACTATAACAAATGCATGCTTGATTACTGTGGTCAGGCCAAGAATTTTTCAGGGACCAGAGTAAAGATATCCATTCGAAGTAACAAAACGAGCGTTGAACAACTTGGCAAATTGAACAAAAGCCAAACGTATTTTGATAGGGAAACATTTAAAGTGTGACTTGGTCTTGCAAAAGAAAACGAAAACCCTAAAATTTGTGAACGAGCATGAACAGAAAATTAGCAATACAATAAAAATACATCCTATGAAATATTGAATTAGTGAAAGCTAACCGCGAATATGAAAGCCGATAAGTTGTAAAACGAAGGTGCGCTTTATTGCTAGCGATTAGGGAATTGAACGTAGAGGAGACGAGCAGAAATCAAGTACAATGTTTTAAGTAAAACATAATATTAACGTTATTGGAGGTTTGGCTTAGGCATGATCAAAAAAGTCGGTGATGTTTTTACCTTTTGAAAGATGGAGAACGAAAGAGGTATCAGTATCGCATTAACTTGTGTCAAAGCTGTACGACATTTTTTTATGGGTCTTTTTTTTTTCCTACTTTTGATTTCTAATATTTTTATTAAAAATGAAATTTTATCTGAATAAAATTTATAATAAAATCT
>JAOQML010000005.1:16729530-16750680 GCA_027568935.1 Erythroxylum urbanii
GGAGGGGGGAAGAGACATGGGCGGGAAAGTTTAAAAATTTTTATTATTTTTTTATTTTTTTAATTTAAAATTTGAAATTTTGCAACTTAATCCTTATACTTTTTAAAATTTTCGGTACCACCCAGTATTTGACTGGTATTTATAATACCGGCTGGTACCGTCAGTACTAACCGGTATTGGCCGGTACCGACCGGTATTTAAACCCGGTACTAAAATTCAAAATTCGGTACCGTTTTTTAGCCGGTACGGTACAGAACCTAAAACACTGCATCTAAAGCAAGAAACTTCTCTAGTAATATAATCAACCAAATTGCCACGACATAAGTGTCAAAGGTTCACATGTATGGTTGTATTTCCTAAAAAAGAAAAGGTATTTTAGATTTGAAATCCTCGATCGAGTACAAAGTTCTAAAAGGAAAATTCCATATCACCTTCTTAAGAATTGGAGAACAACTTTAAGGTCGTCAAAAGGATACCATTCCTATAAAAGAACAAATCATGCATTGTATCTCACACACTTTAATCCTATTCTTAAGCTTTACATACCACTTTTAAGCTTCTGTGGTCACCTTGTTTGCAAATAAAGCAGTCTTATCCTTGTAAAGAAAGTACATATAAGTAAAAATTTTGTCTGTTGATTCAAAGTCATACTTACACATATCAGGGGTAAACTAAAGTAATGCATCTCTTATTTGATTAAGAAATTTGGGATCTCTCATTACATAAACCAATTGTTTGTAGAGAAATAAACTTAAAAGTTGCAAATCTAGTCAAAGAAAGTAAAACGACGTACGGTTCTTGTTTTCTCTTGTGCATTGCCATTAAGAATACCATTACATCTATTTTTAAATAAACAAAGTAGATGTGTGATTCTCTAAAGATATTATTGAGAGCGTTACATCCACTAACTTGACTGAAAAAATCAGAAACAATGGCCAATGACATGTCTATTACATTAAATTGAAAAGTAATAAAATGCAATGAAATTAAACCTAAAATTCACAATAGAAAATGAATAATAATTTTTAGTTATTAAACAATCTTTTATATAGGCCATGTTATTGTTATAATAATATCTGTGCTTTATTATAACTTATTCGACAAAAATATTTTATTTTAATCCAAATTTAAAATGATGTAACAGTCTATTGCAATTTGAATTTGCAGAAAATTAAGATGATATATATATATATATGTAAAATTCGGAAATTGAAATTCTATATTTTGTTGGAAACACTAATACTGTTCATTGTCTTTATCCTAATTCTGAAAGAATGCCAGATAAGAAAAAAGGCGAAAGGGTCGTATGATTACCATTTACCATAGCTATAACCGAGAAGAACTACTCTAATCTGTCCTTTTACAGTTTTCTTGGCGAAGAAATTTGCATAAGATATGCTTCATATATATTCATGCAAGAGTCCCTTAGTAGTGAAACACCATTAGGGCAAAGGACAGATAGTTTCCGCCTTGTCCCGTTTATTGTTGGCCTGCCTATTCCGTATTTTTAATCATCAAAAACATGTGCCTTTTAGTTTGTGATTTTCATATTATTCAACAAATCCATATCCCCAACTATTTTAACAAGAATTGACTGTGTCTTCTAGAAACAATAGTCGTCGATAGATCATACTTTACATAAAATGGCTAGGAGCTATGGCACTGCATGTCTAAAAGAATCTAATTTTATTGTATATGTATGTCTTGATTACCAAAAGAAAAAGACAAATACAAGTTTTAGTCTATTCTGTATAGAATCCATCGAAGGCCTTGTTAACCACGGCGTTACTTCCAACTGGTTTGATAATTAATATGCAAGAAAAGAGACAAACCAATTCATTTCATCCTCCATTGATGTCACAGGTCTCACTAATTAGCGCTTAGTCATTATGCCTAGCAGTACCAAGAATCCTGTGACGAGAGACCTGTTGATGAATGAGAAGATGGACTTGGAAGCTGAATATTGGAATGATAGTAAACAGATCAGAGAAAATTTGGACATGTCTCAAACCACTCTCTGTATGTTTAGAAAATACCTCTTCCCCAAAAGTCGAATTAATAGCAGCGGCTGCAAGACCAAATCTGTGCTGCCTTCTTTTGGTGCCAGTGCCAGATATATTCATCGACCTCCAACTTTACTCGAGCGATCAATACTTCCGGGGATAAGGTATTCCATATGCCAAGGTTTTTAATGAAGCACCACATTCATTAACTATTATTCTTTGAATAGGTACAGTGATTCACCAGATTCAATACAGTCCCCAAGTTCTCCATCTCAGGCTCAGCTCACCATATTCTATGCAGGGGTTATTAACGTCTACGACAATGTTCCTGTTGACAAGGTAATACGTTTACAATTCTAAATTCAGACTTCACTAGTTCATCCTACGTACTGTGTGTTCTTCATTTTTTCCATGTCTAATTACAGGCTCAAGCAATTATGTTGCTTGCTGGCGAAAGTTCTCTATCAAAACCAACACATCTGCCAAATTCATCGGAGGCCACCAACTCAGTAGTACTTCCCCGCTCCAACTCTTTCCGCAGTTCACAATCGGGTAATTTTCCTTTCCCATGTGAACAACTTTAATTTGCAAGTGATTTGGTTCCCGTGTACAACCTTAAACCATAAGATCTATGGCTGTATATGCAGTCATTTACTCGTTCAACACGCCAACAAGATGACAAACATACGATTTTCGATGAACAAATTAACTGTAGTTCACACGGTAGCAGAGAAAGAAGATGGAATTGAATAAGTTGTACACATTTCCATGAAGCTACAACTTGATATACACTGAAAAGTTAACCCAAAGAAGCATTTAGTGCCTTTGAATTTTTCCGCTACTGTAAGGAAGTGCTACAGTACAGCTGCTAACCAGAATAGTTTGAAAATTGCAAGTAACTAAGCCTACTTGCAACACAGCAGCTGCAACCTTACTTTTGCTTCAATTTATATTGCTGGACTAGCATAGCATCTTATTTCTGGTTTCCTTCGTAAATCATCAATTCTAGCAGTACTTTCGTAATACTTGATCACTATAATTGATCAGAAACTTTCTTACTTACAGAGCTTCCAATTGCGAGGAAGACATCACTTCAACATTTCCTTGAAAGACGTCGTCACAGGTACGGTACCTTTAGTAATCATTTTTTTGTTTCTTTATCATGACTTGTGATGATCACGTATTCAATCTCTTACAAACTGCAAGTACTCACCATTAATGATCCATTTTCAGTCACTACTAATATTATTTGTTTACATCGGAAAGCATAAAGATTACTCTTTTCATACACCAAAACCAAATCGTCCACGAAAATGCGTAAACGCTATTTTACATGCAATACAGCAGAACGTAGCCAATAAATCCTCATTCTATTAGATGCATGCCTTAGTTTTTTAAATATTGTGGATTTTTATGTGCAGGATAACAAGCAAATCTCCATATTCCAATATAAACTCAGACGAGAAGAGGATAACGAGCAAATCTCCTTATTCCAATAAAAACTCAGATGACAAGGAAAGAGAGAACGAACATTCTGAAGGTGCAGAACATAACATTTATCTGTCACCTTTTCCTTCGCGTTTTGGCTTTCTTTTCCCAGCTAGTTCTGAAAGCTGATTGGCTATCCATTGTCTCTAATCGCATCAACCCTTTCACCTTTAACTGCATCCATCACATATATCTCATGATATACTTATCAATTTAAATATACCTAAAAGACCACCAAGTATACCTTATTTTCAATTAATTGCAATACTGGAACTAATTGATTTATGAATATGACATAGTACGAGCAAGTCTTGTGGCTTGGTTCAAGATTTGAACGTCCACAATTCTAAATGTAATAAATGAAAGAATGTACAAAGTGTTAGGCTCTAATTAGAATTCCTATAATATTGTTAATCAAGAATAGTCAATTAGTCTCGAGTGACTCAATCTTGAAAAACAAACAACTAATTAGAATTCCTATAATGTTAATCAAGAATAGTCACTCGAGACTAATTGACTATTCTTGTCTACAAGTAATCCCATTGAGTTTTAATATTAAGTATATGTTGATATCTAAAATCAATAACACTCTCAATTTAATCTTGAAGTAAACACTTAAAAGACAACTTGTTGCTAAAATTGCCAATTATAAAATGAGAAAAATCAGCTCACTCTCATTGTCTATCTTTTCCTTTTTCAGTGTTCTTTCCACTCATACTAGCGAACCCATCATTTTCCCTTTTATATAAAAAAGGAGTTTCATAATTGGACATAAGTAGTTACATAGTTGCGTAGGTGACTATGTCCTAACCACATTTCAAGGAATTGTGAATTAATATACACGGTCTCAGTTAGTCATACGGTCTACTTAGATGACTATATATACCTAGGACATGAACATTTGCATTTCCACACAACTATTTATATCTTTGACTCTTTTCATCCACCCATACACATATGTAATTACCTACACAGTCTTCCTACATGACCGTGTATAATAAGGACACAGGCGCATTATACTGTACACAATCGTATAGCTCATTATCCAACTTTACATTCACAGTCACTTGCACGACTTTCACTCACAACCATGTAAGTCAAGGACACGAACCTTTTGTGCTCTATACAGTCATTTCTGTCAAGAACTACGTTAAATCAATCGTTATCCATCTTTACTTCACTCGTTTATCATTTCAACCATCCTTGATATTATCCAAGATCAAAGAAACTAACCTTTATCTCTAAATAGGGCTACATACTCAACAATCTCATTCTTTAGTCCATTTTGGAGAAGACTCAAATTATCCTAATGGTTACTTGAGAGTCATCCTACAAAACTTACTACAAAGTTCACGCTTGCTCCCAGAATCCTCTTTAATTGCAATCATTGTTCCTTAATTACACAGTCAGCTAATGATACCTAACATTGATGTGCCTGGTGCGAGAATAGTACATAGTGTTCTTTCTCATTCATAACGTGTTGACTGTTACAAAATACTACATAATCATCATATTTCACATCCAACTCTTGAAGGAATCATTTCAACCAAAGCATATCCTTACCTGCTTCCACAACAACTACATACTCCACTTCGATTATGGATAAACCTATACACACTTTTGTAGTTTGGATTACCAAAAGATGGCTCCCCCTGCAAATTTGAACAAGTAGCCTGAAGTAGAGTTCATGATATCAAGATCTTTAGCCATACTTACATTTATATAGCCCTCTAGAATTAGCTCTCCACGTTGAGGCAAAAGGTCTATTTACAATTTCCCTGTAAGTATCTTAAGATCCATTTTACAGCTTCCTAGCAAACCTTCCCCAAATTAGACAAGTACCTACTTGCTAACCCAACAGCTTGTGCTATATCCAATCTTATACATTTCATTGCATACAATGAACCAACAGTTGATGAGTATGAAACAAAAGACATACTATCTTTCTTCTTTCAGTTGAAGGGCAACCATGCTTGGTCAACATAAATTGAGGTGCTAATAAAGTGCTAACTGACTTTGCATGCTTTATATTGAACATTTCTAACACTCATTCAATATACTTCTCTTGTGACAACCATAGTTTCCTATTTTTCTTGTCCAGAATTATTTTCATGCCCAAAATCTATTTTGTAGAGCCCAAATCTTTCTTGTTAAAAGATTTGGACAAGTCCTCCATCAGTTTGTAGAGTATCTAACATCTGTCTCATAATTAGCATACCATCAATATATAAAAGAAGAATAATAAAGTTTCCACTAGTAAACTTTGTAAAATACACACAAGGATTGACAAAAGTTTGCTTATAATTGTTTCCTGTAATAAATAAATCAAACTTTCAATATCACTATCTTGGTGCCTATTTTAGCCTATATTAACCTTTCTTTAACTTGAACACTAGATTCTCTGAGCCTTGAGCCTTAAAGCTTTTTGGTTGCTCCATATAGATCTTATTTTCCAAATCTTCATATAAGAAGATAGTTTTTAGATCCAATTTTTTAAGTTCAAGATCTAAGTTGGTAGTGAGGCCTAACATGGTTCGTATGGAAGTCATCTTGAGCACTAGTGAGAAAATTTCATCAAATTCGATGACTTTTTTCTAGTTGAATTACTTCACCGGCTTATCATAATCCTTATTTATTTTGAATATTTGTATATTCTTCATTGCCTTCTTGCCCTTTGGAAGTTTCACCAGTTCTTAGGTTTCATTTTTCAGGGAATTCACTTCCTCCTATATAGCTGTGAATTAAAGATCTTTATCTTCATATGACTTTACCTCTTGCACATTTTCAGGCTCCCCCTTAGCAGTAACTAAGAGGTATTCTATTCTTAGGTATCTTACACAAGGCCTTTTCTCTCTAGTGGACCTTTAGAGATCTTCTACCAACAAACCAAGTTGCTCCCCATACATATCATTCTCATTGGTCTCATGTAGACCATTGTTCAAATATGGCTTATGTAGCTTATCATTATCAAGTTATACCTAATCACTAACATCATGTTCCCATTTATATTCTTTATCTCCTTAACCTGTGGACTAGTTAATAGAAGCTAAAATAGGGGAAACATCAATAGCACTGTAGGATGAACTATTGATAGCAGTCTTACCTCCTTTAATGAGGTTAGCACCTATCTCGTGCTTATGAAACACTCTTTGCTTCTGGCAACTTTCTACTTTTCTGGGTCATAAAGTTTGAAGCAAAACTATTCATCACCATACCCGAAAAATATGCAAGGAGCTATGTTTGAGTCAATTTTCAGTCTTTTTGGGTACATGTTAAAATATCTTACATCTAAATACCCTCATATGCGAATAATAGAGGCCTTTCCCTATCCACATTGTCTCAGGAGCATTGAGACCTAAGTGGACTAATGGTGTTCGATTGATCAAGTAAATAGTCATTTTGACCGCTTCATTTTAAAACATCTCTGGAAGCTTAGACATTATGAGTATACATTGAACCTTATCTATAATTGTTCTGTTTATTCTCTCAACAATATCATTTTGTTGTTGAATATCAAGTTTTGTTTCTTGTTTCTCATGTCATGCATCATGTAGTAATTCTTAAAACCCTTAAAGGTGTATTCCCCTCTGTTGTTGGTTCGAAGACACTTCAACTTTTTCTCTATTTCCCTTCCTATCATGGAATAAAATTTCTAGAAAACTTCAACTTGGCTATTTGTCTTCAACATGTAGACCCAAGTTTTCTTAGTTGCATCATCAATAAAGGTAACAAAGAAGCTATTTCCTCCCAATGACTCTTCTTCAATGGGATCACAAACATCTAAGTATATTAATTCTAGTTTGGCCATTTTCTTATAAATATCCTACTAAAAGAGACTTTATGTTGTTTCCTTACTAAACGATGATCACATATAGATCAAAAGGAAAAAAAGTATTTACAAAAAAAGAGATTATGGGTTAGTGGCTTGATCCTTTTTTCACTCATATGCCCCAATAGTCGATGCTATAGATTAGGAGAAGTATTTTCCTCAACTACATCCACTTCTTCACCATATACTTTGAGATATATCTTGTATAATGTGTAAAATAACTCTCCACGGCAAACTATCCTCACTTCCTTTGACAACTTCTGCTTTTTATCCTCAAATGTGTGTTGATAACCTTTATGATTGAGTACATTAGCTGATAGTAAATTTAGATGTAAGTTAGGAATATGTTGTACATCTCTTAAATTCAGTAAGCATCTTATATTGGTCTAAACTTGAATAATGTATCCAAAATATTGGCAAAACTTTGATTACCCATCTTTACATTTTCAAAATCACCGCTCTTGTAATATGAGAAGTATTGCCTCTTTGCAACATAGTGATAAGAGGCCCTCGTATCGACAAGCCACTTAGAACCTGAATCATTGACATGGAAGCATTCACTAGTTACGTAGATCAATGACATCTCATCATCTATGCTTGAGGTTATTATAGTTGTATTTTTATCTTCCTACTTTTTTTTAATGATCTTGCTTTTTCTGATCCCTCTTCCACTTATAACAAAAAATTTTAATGTGTCCAGGCTTAGTACAATAATGGCATGTCTTGATATCCTTGTTCCCTCTAGAATTTGATTGATTTTTAGACTTGTAATGCTCTTTGGGACCTCTATTCTTACTTCTTCTCCTACTTTTTACTACAAAGGTCTGCACATTATCAACTCCCATATATTTTTCTTCTAATCTCGTCAATAAATATGTTCTCTTTAATTACATCTAAGGAGAGCACATCCTCTAGGGTTGAGTTATTAATGGTAACTGCCAATGTCTCCCAGCTATCTAACAACGAACTAAAAAAGACCAAGGTTTAGAGCTCTTCATAAAAGATAATCTTCATGGTAGTCAACTTGTTGATAATGTCCTAGAAATCACTAAGATGATTTGACACAAATTTTCTAGAATTTAGTTTCAAATTCATAAGCTTCTTAATTGGAGAGACCTTGTTATGGGCAAGTCTTTCTTTTGTAAAGAATTTCCTCTTCCACAACTTAAATGGATCAATTTCTTAAGAGACATGGTCGGATATATTGATATCAATCCACTGTCGAATAGTGCCTAGATTTTTTCATTTAATCTTTTCCCATTCTCTTTCTTTCATTTTTCTTGGTTTAGATGAAATGTCATCATTCATACTTCTATCCACATTAATAGGATCGAAAAGATTCTTACAATACAAAAGATCCTCTATCATGGGTCTCCAAATATAGTAATTTGAAGATGCCAATTTGACCATAGAGTTGTTTTCACCCTCTATGACTAATGGCTTTGATACCATTTTGTTAGGTTCTAATCACAACTCCCACAATGTTGATCAAAAATAATCAATTAATCTTAAGAGACCCGATCTCGAAAAATAAACAACAAAACTATATATGTGTGTGAGTGAGTGAGAGAAAGAGAGAGAGGGGGGGAGACAAGAAAATAAATTGAACACCGAATGTACATGGAAAACCATCTAGTATAAAAAGAAAAAAAATCATATGCCAAATTGATAAGAAAATCCATTGATTCAGATAAGAACTTACAAAGAGTTTAAAGGTTCCAAGCTATTCGCCCTTGCTTAGAACTATACCATAAAACAACTACAAGTAATCCCATCAAGTTTCCGTATTAAAAACAAGTTGATAACCCAAATCAACAACTATCTTAATTTAATCCTGAAATAAACACTCAAAAGACAACTTGTTGGTAAAAGCCTAAAATAACAATTATAGAATGAGAAAAACTTCTTAGCTTCGTATTACTCTCTATCTTTTTCTTTTTTTGGTGTTCTTTTCACTTATATTGATAAACCTCATCATTTCCCTTTTATACCAAAAATAGGATTTCATAACTAGACATGATCACGTAGACCACTGTATAGGTAATCATATCCCAACCATATTTTAAGGAATTACGAATATACAAGATTTCAGTTAGTCACACGGTCCACTTATATGGTTGTATATACCTAGGACAAGAACGTTTGTGTTTCCATAAAGTCTTGAATATCCATGTTCACGAAATTGATTCACTTGAAAATTTCAAAGGATCAAAAGTCATTTGATTTATATCTTTTTGTATTGTTGGTAGTTTATCTATTAATAAGGTATTAACTGATTTTTGAGCTAATATAAATTTAATGCCTTACTAAGTATTCAAGAAATTAGAACCAAAAGAACCTAAACAAACTAAGATAAGCCTTAAATTAATCGAAAAATCAATTAAATATCTAAGGGTATTATTGAACATGTTTTAGTTAAAGATGACAAGTTTATTTTTCTAATTAATTTTTTTTATCTTTGATATAGATGAAAATGTTAGGGTAGCTCTAATATTTGGTAGACATTTCCTTACCGCAATAAAAACTAGTATAAATGTTCATGAAGGAAATTGATTAAAGAAGAAGAAGTTATCTTTAGGATCCCATATAATGTAACAGATATTGAAATTTACAATTCTTTTAAGAGAATTGTCCAGCTAAATACATTAGAGTATTGCATCATGAAAGAAGATGAAGTCGAATGGAAAAATACAAATATTCGAATAAGTAGCCTATTTGGAAGCAAATGACATTATCAAAGGGAGACAAAATTTTAAAGGGATAAATAATCCAAGCCAATAGAAAATGAAATCTTTCAAAGAGGTACCATTTGTTTTTGGAGTTGAAGCAACTGCCACGTCATCTTCAATATGCATTGTTGAAGGAAAAATTAAGATTACCTATATATAATTTTAGCAACAGGGTTGACTAAAGAATAAAAGGACGAAGTTTTGAAGGTATTAAGGAAGTATAAAAAGATATCTCAGATATTAAAGGAATAACTTCTTTTTATTGCACCGACAAAATTCCGGTAGAAGAAGACTAGAAATCAGTGCTTCATTTGGAAAAATAATGACTCAATTGATCAAAAGTCAATTTTGGTCATTCTATTTACTTAGAACATGCTACCTACGCCTCAATGATATTTGACCGCTTATATATTATTTTACTTATGATAAATTTAATTATTAATATCATAGATAGTTATTACTAATACATTATGTTATCCTTAAGGTTGTGAATTAAAATAGTCTTTAATTTAATAAATAAAATACAAAATATTATAGTAGAATTGTAATAATCCTTAAATTTAAGTACCAAAATGAATCAATTTGACGACATATTATAACAAATTATTTAGATGAGAGAAATGTTATAATATTATGTTTTTAATAGGAAAAAATTGCACGCCTTTTAGAGTTTTAAGAAAAATGTGTAGGAATTTGTTCATGATATACCTTATTATAAAATACTTATAAGTATGATTAAATTTCGGATTCGCTTCAACTTAAAATGAATGAATCAACCTAATTTAATCATGTATTAGGCTGGGATTGAGCCTTTTTTTTTTTACTTTTGAGTTTTGAACTAAACTTAAACTTTTTGAAGCATAAAATTTTAAAAATACTTCATTTTTAGTTAAATTAAATAATTATTTAAAATTGAAAATAAAAAATTTTGATTTTGACTTGAGCCTAATCAAGCTTCATACTGTTGAAGTCTTATCGAACATGGAACTCCGATTCAGACATGAAAGTCTTGAGTCTGAATCTATACATCTATTTTTGAAACAAGAAAAACTCGAATTTAATGCGAACTATTGTACCCTACTTATAAGAGATGCTTAAGGTTAAAAAAAACCCAAATTTAATCTGAAATATTGTATCTTACTTATAAGAGAGGCTTAAGCTTAATAGTTATAAGTCCTGTTTGACTATTAACGAATTACGTTAGCTGTTAACTGATAAGAGATTAATGTAAATGATTTGATCAATAAATAACATTAACTATTTATTAAAAATATTTGGTAGTTATAAGTCCTGTTTGACTATTAGTGAATTACGTTAACTGTTAACTGATAAGGGATTAATATAACTGATTTGATTAATAAATATTATTAAAAATATTTGATAAAATTAATGTTTACGAGTAAAATAATTTATAAAGATATGAGTTAAATTTTTTTTTTATAAAATTACGAGTATTATATCTTAATAAGAAACAAAACAATATTACAAAAGTTATTCACCAAACGGGCATGGCATGAACTGTGGGAAGCACATGGAAGTGCAATTCAAGTGAAGGTCAGCTGTAAAACAATTGCAAACTAAAAATTCGTTTCCGACTCATTGTAACTAGGACTAGGACTAGGACTTTTTATTACTTTCGGTTTAGAGCCATAAGTAAACTACTCCTAGTTTTAACTGTAACAACCGAAACAGACAAATCTCTTCACATTGCACTCTCACTTTAGACTGAGGTCCCATCTCAACTTGTACGGCCGAGATCCACTCGGACCCACATGCCCACTTGTTATTACATAACAAGAAGTAGGAAAAAGAGCTTACTTTTCACTGTCGTCTGGATCTCTAAATGCAAATGCTTTGAAGGAGAAAAAAAACAGGAATAATGGCAAAAGAAAACAGCGAAAGCTCAGGGTCGCCACCTCCACCAATTCCGAGTCCCAACAACAACAAGGCAGAGAGGCCGCCATTCCCAAAGAAAACCAAAACCAGCTCTTCTTCTTCTTCAATATCCGACGACACCCACTTCCCTGGCCCACTCTTCCCGGCCGTCCGCCGCATCTCCGCCTCTCCTCCACCTCCCTCATCCCTTCTCCAGCTCCGGTCCGATCTCCGTGTCTCCATCCGCGAAACTGACGTGCCAGCCCCAACCCCAACGAGTTTGGGAAGTAGTTTTGTTGACCATAGTGACAATAATAGTTTCTCTGACAGGGACTGGATGTACCCTTCATTTTTGGGTCCCCATGTGGTTAGGAATCGGGTTACGTTGAAGGGTCGCCGTGGTATTACCAATAGTACGATAATGGAGGAGAAGGAGAGGGAGAAAGAGAAGGAGAGTTTTGTTGGTGTGACTAGACCTTCTGTTGATATTTCGATGAGAAAAGATGATAAAGTGAAGGTTGAAAAGAAAGTTAAGGAGCCGACGAGTCAAGTTCTGGCGTCTCAGTCGCGTTCTGGGTTTCTGTTTAGTTCAAGGGCAACTCAGGCTCAATGGTTGAGATTTTCATTTTCCCTCTATCTGGTATTGTCTCTTAAAGCGCCTGGAAAATTTTCTTCCATTCCGCCTTTTTATCATAGGAAATGGACGGGAATTAGACTCACAAAAGGAATGGTTCAATCTTCGTAGTTATCTAACAGAAATGTTGCTATAGAGAAAAGAAAAAAAAGTGAATTTGTAAATTCTTCAGGGATTTTGGTATCTAAATCTGGAAAGGCTACATATTTCGGAGTTCAATTTCTTGTATTAGGCTACTGGTTTTGTGGTAAAGTGCTTCTAGGGATTGGCTTGCTAATTTGTTTGTTTCTAAGATTGAGTTGCCTTTTATAACTTTTTCCTATTTTTGGCTTCGTTTTGAATTTTCATTTATCTCTCTTCGTACAAACTTCTTGTTACTCATTACGATGTGCTAGGCTTTGAACTTAATGGAAAAGCAAGGACCCAAATAAATCTGTACATAACTTTCTGTATCATTTGCTTCTCTTTCTCTTGTTCTTTCTTTACTGTTGATAATTCCAAAATTTTGAAAAGGAATAACAAAGAAGATGCTTATCTTTTGTTCCGGAGTTGTAGTTGGTTCATTGCTTGGAGATTGTGTGACTAACCTAATAAAATGAAAACTACAAGGTAAAGGTTAGGTATTATTTAGATGAGTGGAAGGACATTAATGGATGCTAAGAATTGCAATTTTTCCAATTCCTCCATGTTATAGGAAAGCATGTTGATTGCATTTAATGCCCAATTACTGATGATTTCGTGTCTCCTCTTCCTTGCAGCTCTTTACCACTTGTATATTATCTGTATCTTATTTGTCTTACCTGCAAAATAAAGTGTGGAAACTTGAGGTACAGAAGTTCTAGTTCTTGCTCAAGTTTGATACTGCATTTCACAAATTTTCATAAATTATGTTTGATGTTTTACGCTCCTATGTTCTTAGGTGTAGCTCTTTGACTTGCAGGATGAAAATATTAGTCTTCGCATAGAGTGTACTGAAAATGGTGTTGGACATGACGGCTTCAAAGTTTTGCAGTCTAATGAGTATAGTTCATTATATATTGGAAATGCTGACAGTAGATCTGTTGCTTTGTACACTGTACTATTTACGCTTGGAATGCCATTTTTGTTCTACAAATACCTTGATTATCTTCCCCAAGTAAAGACTCTCTCGAAGAGAACAGGTAAAATTAAGGAAGAGGTTCCCTTGAAGAAGAGAATTGCATACATGGTGGATGTGTGTTTCTCCATTTATCCTTATGCAAAGCTGCTAGCTCTTCTCTTAGCAACCTTCTTTCTTATTGGGCTTGGAGGCTTGGCACTATATGCAGTCAGTGATAGTAGCTTGGCTGAGGCTCTTTGGCTTTCTTGGACATTTGTGGCTGATTCAGGAAATCATGCAGACAGGGTTGGGACTTGGCCAAGGATTGTTTCTGTCTCTATAAGTTCTGGAGGCATGTTGATATTTGCTATGATGCTTGGACTTGTTTCAGATGCTATCTCAGAGAAGGTAGATTCACTGCGGAAAGGAAAGAGTGAAGTTATTGAAAAAAATCATGTCCTGATTCTTGGATGGAGTGACAAATTGGTAATTAAAAAACTTATTCTGAACTCTGAATCCTTGTTCTTTTTCCCCTTTGCTTTTAACATTTGCTTCCTATATTTAGTGTTGAACCTCATGTAGTACTGCAGTCAAATTTGTATCCTATATTAAATTTGATTCTTACAAATTTCACAAATGCTACTTTCAAATCAATTTCTGGTGCTTGTATCAGTCACCGGTGGAGGGTGTAAATAATGATCAGTTTGTAAATTGCTTCTTATTAGGAGTCTGTTACTTTTTCAAGTCAATTTCTGGTGTGATATCAGTCACTGGTAGAGGGTGTAAAGAAGTGGTGATTTTGTAAATTGCTTCTTAATAGGAAGCTGTTACTTTGGCTAGCCATTATCTCTTTTCAAGATATTGATTGCAGTTTCTATTATGCTGGGTAAATTATGTTGCTGATGGTATGTGAAAAATGAAGCTTATTTTTGGTTCTTGATATTGTCTCTTTGTTGTTTAATACCTTTAATCTAACTAAAAGTTATGGCATGTAATTTCACTATGTCTATTTTCTCATTGCAGTTATACTTTTTTCCTGCTCTTTCTAGGATCAAAATGTCACACCATTATTGGTATTAATATTGCAAAAGTGATGCTTTGTTAGGGTTCACTTTTGAAACAGCTTGCAATAGCAAACAAGAGTGTTGGCGGTGGAGTGGTGGTTGTACTTGCAGAAAGGGACAAGGAAGAGATGGAGATGGATATAGCAAAACTAGAATTCGACTTCATGGGAACTTCTGTGATATGCAGAAGTGGTAGTCCTCTTATATTAGCTGACTTAAAGAAAGTATGCCCTTTACTTTTTTATTACTTGTGAAAATTTCCTTTTAAAGCTCTAGCATTGCATTGATTCTTGTATATTTTCCATTCTAAGGTTTCAGTTTCAAAGGCACGTGCTATCATTGTATTAGCATCTGATGAAAATGCAGATCAGGTTCTTTCACAAAATTTTACTTAATTCTGAGGCTCATAGTATGCCTTTGATCAGACTGAAATTACATCGTTGTTTCCAGAGTGATGCCCGTGTCTTGAGAGTTGTGCTCAGCCTAACAGGAGTTAAAGAGAGTTTACGGGGTCATGTTGTTGTAGAGATGAGCGACCTTGATAATGAACCTCTAGTAAAGCTTGTTGGAGGGGAACTTATTGAAACAGTTGTTGCGCATGATGTGATTGGACGTTTAATGATCCAGAGTGCCCTGCAGCCTGGCCTTGCACAGGTTAGAAATGAGTTTTAACCCCTCTGGTGTTGGAATCTTGGGTATTCAGTATTCTTGGGATCAATAATTATAGAAGTTTCCCATCTCCCGTATCAAACTGAATTTTTGTTAATGGTAGAATGCTGCATCCTATACACTGTCAACATAGCAAAACTATTGACTTATGGCTTTATCAGAAGTTAGATAGGTTTGTATTGAGAAGATATAGGCTTTTAATGCAGCCTGTGTGTATTTTCATGCTTATGATTTGATCACAAAATTGAATTTCCTTTTTACCATTTTCAATCAGATTTGGGAAGATATATTGGGGTTTGAAAATGCGGAATTTTACATAAAAAGGTGGCCTCAGTTGGATTGTCTGCAGTTTAAAGATGTGCTGATATCATTTCCTGATGCAATTCCTTGTGGAGTTAAGGTCGCTGCAGAAGGTGGGAAGATAAAGTTGAATCCAGAAGATAACTATATCCTAAAAGAGGGGGATGAAGTTCTTGTAATAGCTGAGGATGATGACACTTATGCTCCAGGTCCTCTTCTAGAGGTTATCTTTCTTTTGACACTTCATATGGAAAAACTAATTCTGCACCTCAGAGACTTCTCTCATCTTTGAAATTTTGAATACAAGAATATTCCTGTTATGGACAAGAAAATGGGAAGTAATAATTACAATTGGTTATTCCTTTCTTGACATTGATAAGTTGATTGTAGAGTAAAAGAATAGCATAGTGGTGGGCATCCCCTCCCTTGTCCAAAAGGGCTTTGAGTTCAATTTCTTCCTTTCATCGTCTGCCAAGGAAATGAAAAGGAAAAAGATATAGATTCATTGTAGTTGGTGGATCAACAAATTGCAGATCATTTACTCTGGCAAACTTTCATTCATTTTGCCCTTCAATCTTGAGTTCCATAGATCCCCAAGAGTCTTAATGGGGTTTATTTTGAGATTTTTGCAAAACATTTTATGTTTTTTCTCGTCATGCAAGAATATTTCTCCTATTTTAGAAAAAATTTATTTTATGTTTTTGGGGAGGGAGGGATAATGGTCCCAAATTTGATGACTTATCCATCTGGATGTGCATATACAGTTGTTTGTTGTTAAAGAGTAATTTTTTCTTGACATGTATATTCTACATGCATAAACAACTTATATCAGCCTCCGTGTCTTATAATAATACATGACATCTCCTTTGTCCAGGTCCATAGAGGTTCTTTTCCTAAAATATCTGATCCTCCAAAGTACCCTGAAAGGATACTATTCTGTGGCTGGCGACGTGATATTGATGACATGATAATGGCAAGTTTTCATGCAATATATGATCCTTGATGTTACCTTATTATTCACCCTTTTTTTGGTGCATTAGATGGTTAATGTATTCATTTCACATCAGTAGGATAGAACAGGAGAACTGATAAAATTTTCAAAAGTTCTAACTTGATGTTTGTCTGCACTGACATTTCTCAGGTTCTAGAGGCATTACTGGCTCCTGGTTCAGAATTGTGGATGTTCAATGAGGTCCCTGAAAAAGAAAGAGAAAAGAAGCTTTCAGATGGTGGGCTTGATACTTCTAGACTGGAGAATATAAAACTTGTTCATCGGCAGGGAAATGCTGTCATTAGGCGGCATTTAGAATATCTACCTCTAGAAACATTTGATTCTGTAAGTTACATTGGTTTTGTTCCTACCCGCAGTTCTCCTCAAAACTAGAGTGAAACAACTTTTCTGGTGAAATTTAGACATTTGGTCCTATGAGTGAACTCATTATAGCACACACCATTACATGAGAAAGGTACTTGGGAATAAGGAAAATTTGCACTGAGTTACGTCTGAGAGTTAGTGTTTGGCCACTTCTGATTGACTGGAACTTAAGACCTTCAAGATAGCATAAGCTCTTAAATAAATTAAATTTCTATTCCTTTAGTTCTTTAAAACACCAGTTTTCATAATGAAACCACTGATTATGAAGAAGAAAGAAAAGTTATAGAATGAGGAACAAAACTGGAGATGTGACATGGTTACAGGCTTATTTGGTATCTGCTAGAAGATGTAATGATAAAGTTTAATGTAATAGGTCTGGAGAGATCACACTATTTAAGATGAGATTGAACTTCTCTATTTTGCCAGTATGGATAATCCTAAGGGGACTGCAATTATCAATATATGTAAAAATAAGAGAATGGACAATGGGCTTTGAGAACTAACAACCCAGAACAACAGAATACGAGATGCTTGTAATACCTTTGCATTTGTAAATGCTTTTAATACCCTTGCATTTGTAAATGACATAGTATCCCAAATTTGACCAATGTGGGGGTCATTTGAAACTTTTTCAGTAATTAGATCATGTGATGTGAATCTCATCTAAGATTATTCTTTTTGTTCAAATCAATACCACTTTTAATGTTTTCTAATGTAAGCTCAATTCTGGACTGATTACTAACTCTAAGAGGACAGATACTAATTCTTGCAGATGAATCATTAGAGGACTCAGTTGTGCATTCGGACTCAAGATCTCTTGCTACTCTTCTCCTTATTCGGGATATACAGGTACTAACTATTGATTCATTTCTGACTGGATATAAAGCTATAATGGATAGTGTGTGTCCTGTTTGAGCATATAAAAGAGTGCTTCACAGGCTTTGCCGTTCTGCTTTCTTTGGCTGTAAGACCTGATTCTACACTTTCGGAAGTATTTGTACTGTGTTTATGTGCTTATACTTGGTTACTCATAGATTAAAACTTGAATATCCAAAGTAGTTGTGTGATTTTATATATGTGCTTGAGTGTGTAATAATTAAAGCTGCTCCATGGTTGCAGTCAAAGCGACTTCCTTACCAAGATATGAAGTCATGTCCTTTACGGCTTTCAGGGTTCTCTCACAGCTCTTGGATCCGTGAAATGCAACAGGCTTCTGACAAATCAATTATAATTAGTGAAATCCTGGATTCTAGGACTAGAAACCTTGTTTCTGTATCCAGGATTAGTGACTATGTTTTATCAAATGAATTGGTTAGTATGGCACTGGCAATGGTGGCTGAAGACAAGCAAATAAATCGGGTTCTTGAGGAACTCTTCGCTGAGCAGGTAACCTTAATGCATTATCCCATTCCAAACTTCATCATAGTTACTGGTTTCCATCGTAGTTGAATTAAATTTTCTATTGATGAAAGCATATACCACGATAGAATGCTTGTGTTGACTGAATGGATTTCTTTGTCCTAAGTGGGTGCCTAAAATTTCATTGCCTAGCCTCTTTGAGGATAGTTTAATACCATAATAAAGAGCTAATAAGTTGTTTGGCTTGCACTGATAACTAAATGAACGCATAGATTGATCAGAAGAGGTTTCAAATTTGGCTATCAAAATTATGTTCTACAATTTGGTTTGTCAGTCATATACAGTATATGCAAACTAGGAATATGCCGGATGAAATAGAATATTGGTGTTATTTCAATTGGGTCTGTAGGGAAAAGAGTATTCAAATGTAGGATTCCCATTCTCTTTATGGAAAATATTTAAGATAGACATGGAATTTTGATGAAAATATGGGGAAATGTGTAATTACAACCTAAGATGTGTGAAATTCTGTAACCTATATAGTTTTGATATTTTCTGTGAGGAATGCTTTAAATTACTGGAATTATTATTGATGAAGTTATGTTCTTATGTATGCATGATTTAGTTGTGTGTTTCCGAGTGCAGGGGAATGAAATGTGTATTAAGCCAGCAGAATTCTATCTGTTTGACCAGGAAGAGCTTTGTTTTTATGACATAATGGTTAGAGGCCGGCAAAGACAAGAAATTGTATTTGGATACCGACTAGCAACTGCAGATCGTGCCATAATTAATCCCCCGGAGAAGTCGGTAATAAGGAAGTGGTCAATTGATGATGTTTTTGTTGTCATCTCGTTGGGGGAATGAATGGAAGTAGCTGTGGTATGTACTTCGCTAGTTTGTACATTCAATTTAGTCCTACCATTGTCTCCTCTTCTTCTCTCATTGATCAGTGCATTGTCATTCTGAGCTCAGTTTTTCAGTGCGTTATCATTCTGAGCTCAATTTTGTACTCTGGAAGCCCTTACTTAACATAGGGGAATGACAGCTTAGTTCAAAAGAGTGATTTGGCAGATGTGTACGTGTTGTACAATACCCAGTTTCTGGCTAGGTAGATGTGCTGTAGCATTGTATAATAGTGTGAAGAACAATGAGTTGAGCTAGACTATATAAGCTTGTTCCAAAGGCAAGTTTTGCCATTCCTATCAGTGTACAAGTTAGTTTCTTTTGTTTTGTTTTTGTTCAATTTGATTGGACTTCTTGTGCCAAATTATCCTCTTTCCCCTCCCTGTATTGCCTCCACTGAGCCAAGGGCAAGGTGGTGCAAGTTGTGGCAGTACTTCTGATACAATTGTATCTTGGCTGTAATTTGTAGCATTTCTTTTTTACTAAAACATTGAGCATATTGAGGATGCTTAGTTTGATAATAACAGTAACATTTTGAAGGGATGATTAACATTCCCCTATCACCTCTTAAGAGCAGTTCCAAGGGGCAGGAACAATGTTAAAGATAACTTCGTAGCATTTCAAAATAATAATAATAATAATTATAAATACTCAAGAATTAATCTCTTTTATTAGAGCAGCTGTTTTTTGGAGCTGAATTATATCAAGGAGAAGTGGATAAGAGCACATACCCAGCTGAATAAACACTTGTAATGTAACTTTGTAAGTAATGTAGACTTCGCCACGGTTTACAAGACTAGGCCCGGCATGGGGGAAGGAATCATCCCACACACAAAGATGATCTTTCAACTTTCTTTATTAACACTTCCGTGCAAAAGAGTTATAAGTCTCGCATCAGAATGTGGACCACCAAACTCTACATCAATATGAATGCAACTTTTCTGCAACGACATAAATGAACATTTTTCTGATGATTAGCCTTTCAATTTCATTCAGTTGCAGGTCACCATTATGTGTTTAGACTTGGTAGAAACTATTCAATATCAATAGACAAGGGGAAGTAAAAATTTCGGCATGAATTAAACATCTATAAGATGATAAAAGTGAAATATGATAATAAGCAAAAAGATCCAATGACAATAGACTTATATGAAGAAATTGTCCAACGCCAGCCTCCTTCACTTTCGCAATAACAAATCAAGAGCATGATCCATTGTTACTCAATTAATTAGTCATTTGCAACATAACACAAATTGAACAACACACCTCCATGTTAATGGAGTCATGTCAGCGGGAAAGTTGGTAAGCTAATTTCGGTTACCACAAAACTGATGTTGAAGGAGGTGTAATGAAATAAGATCTTTATATATATATGTATATTTTGGTAAGTAGATCTTTATATCTTTATATATTTTGTTCCTTTTTTTAAAAAAAGTTAAAGATGGTCACAGGTCAAGCAAAGCGTACAAGCTATATTGCTTAGTGTAGCTGGACAAAGGATTTAGAAGTGAAGTTTTCAGCTTGATGTAACCTATTGTAACTAAGAAATGATGAGAGCCCTGTTTCAAAGGGATTTAAGCAAGATTATATTTTGTTGCTAGGCTGGTACTTACCTTGCGTTTGGTTGATGTCCCTATGGGTGGGAACAGATGACAGGGACAAAAAAATTCTGTCTCTGACCTGTTTACTTGCTATCCCCACTAATTTCTGTCCCGACTCTGGATGACAGAAACATAAAATTTTTGTCCCTTTTAAAACTAGAGAACAACAGTCTGTTTGGTTACTGTCTCCAATATGCAGAGACGGAACGAGACGGAAATTTGGAGACGGAACAGAACAGAAAT
>JAOQML010000005.1:16752749-16767355 GCA_027568935.1 Erythroxylum urbanii
GGGTTGGGGGGAAGCGGGATAGGGCAGCGTGAGTTAAAGGCGCTGAATTACTGACGAAATTTAGTTTTCGTCAGTAATTTAGGTTTACCTCGTCGTCTTTAACAAAACGACGACGTAAACTACCGACATTTACCGATGGAATATAGTGATTCTGTCGATTTTTGTATTTCCAAATCACTTCACCGCTTACTGTTATCGCTCTTTTTTTGACGAAAAGGCACGTCTGTCGGTAGGAATCACCGATGGAATACATATTCTGTCAGTGATTCAGGTTTTACCGCCTCGTCTTCAGGCAAACGACGATGCAATTATCGACATTTACCGACGAAATATAAATTCCGTCGGTATTTAAATTTCCAACTCACTTCAACGCCTTCGTTTGCCCATCTTTTTACGATGGAAGACTCAGTCCGTCGGTACAATTGATGAAATGCACGCCATGTGTTGTTGTTAAAACCGATAAATCACCGACGGAATACATATTCCATCGGTGATTCAGGTTTTAACGCCTCGTCTTCAGCCAAACGACGACGCAATTCCTGACATTTACCGACGGAATATAAATTCCGTCGGTATTTGAATTTCCAACTCACTTCAATGCCCTTTGTTTACCCCTCTTTTTGCGACGGAAGACTCAGTTCGTTGGTGCAATTGATGAAACGCACGCCATGTGTTGTTGTTAAAACTGATGAATCACCGACGGAATACATATTCCATCGGTGATTCAGGTTTTAACGCCTCGTCTTCAACAAAACGATGACGTTTGGTTTAGCAAAAAGCTGACATTTACCGACAGAATTTATATTCCGTCGATATTTAAGCTAATTAATTAGATTCATGTAATTATTACTGACGGTGTATCTGTTCCGTCGGTAAATGTCTGACGGAATCATGTCCGTCGGCATCTATCTGAAGTAATTAAATTGTGGGAACTGTTCCCGCAATTTATTTCGACGCCGTAGGTTGTGTTGTCGCTATATGTCGTCGGAGATTTTACGCTAAATTCTTTCCCTCCAGTATTGCCGATGGATATATAGTTCTGTCGCTATATTTCAATAATATAGTGTATTTACCGACGGACAATCATACCGACGGACAGTGATTGTCCGTCAATAAATAGCGTCGGTTTTCTATCCATCGAAAAATTTTCGACGCTAATTTATGATTTTTTTTGTAGTATAATGATTTTAAGGAGTAATCACATATTTGAGCATAATTTTAGTTATTCGATTAAGGTGATTCTAGAGGCATTGTAATGTAACTCAAAGACACAATTTTATAGAAGACTTAGAACAAAACCAGCTCAGACATGAAGCAAATTTGCATTGGAATCATCATGAACTGCACTCACAAACTTCTAGAATAAGATCCATTGGTCTTAAAGTGTAATATACACCAGTTCTTATAACAAATACTTCAAGGATATATGAAATTATAAGTTTAATTACCTTAAAATTCTTTTATATAATCTTAGCCTATAAATTACTTTCAATATGGGTCTTTGTAGGGGACTTTAGAAGCTTGTGATAACCTCCTTTATTAAAATAATTTTGCAGTTTTAAGGATTATTTTCATTAAGGAGAGATTTAGAGAAAAATTTGGAAGAGTCCATGACAAAATTTCTAGTTCTTTCTTTCTCATCTTTCTTTTATGTTAAGATTGTTTTGTTTTAATTTTATTTCTTATGTTTAATAATTGAATCTCTAGCTAGGGTTAGAGATATATTTTGTGATGGATCTTTTGATTATTAATAAATTATTTGATATCTATTTGATTGAATTTATTGTCTTTGTTCTTAATCTTGGGTTTATACTTAATTACTATAGATTCAATCATAGGGATTGAACAAAGGATCAATAGGTGAAGTATAATTTATGCACTACAAGAATAAAAACTTTAGCACTAGAGAACGTTAGCGTCCTAAGCTTTAATTGGTAATCAAGTATATTAACTATACTTTAGGAATTTGATTCGGTTGAATTGCACCATCAATAGGTGTTATTTGCCTAATATACTTGTGTGCCTCGATTATAGGAATAGATATTTTAGGTTTATTGTTATTTCAATGTTTCATAACTGAAGTTCTACATAAGTGAATCTTGAAGCCCTAATTTTTGTCTCCTTCATTTTGTTACACTAGTTCTGTTATCTTGTTTGGATTGGTTTATCAATTTATTTATATTCTTAAATCTTGTTTATTTTAGTGTTTTCATTTAGCTAGGATTAATATAAATAGTAAGATAGCTTTAGTAGGATTGGATTTACTTTGGTTTTAATAACTTGATATAATTGACTTTGTACATTTGTAGATTTAATTAATTAAGTTTTTGGCATCATTTTTGGAGAATTGTTCAATTTTGTTTTATTAATTCTAGTTTTATTTTTAGTTTCTTCTGTTTGTGTATAATTTAGTTCTCTTTCATGTTGCATCTTTAGGGTTGACATTACAATGATGCACTTTTAGATCTGGAAACACAAATTGATGAACTTTCAAACTAGATTAAGATGTTAATGAAGAGTTATATGGGTTATAAGGAGACATGCTATTGTTGTGGCTTGTATGAGTATTGATAGATGCATATTTACCCATATTTATAACCTATATTTGATGTATTTTTTGCGTGATATTTTATACTTTTATTGTATATTTAGTACTTAATTTGTTCCAAGTGTGTTTATAAATTATAATTTCCCTCACGAATTAAACGAAGAAGAATTTAGAAGAAAATACGGTATAAAACAAAGATTTGAAGCAAAGAAGGGATACATATTTGTGCATCAACTTTTGTACTTCTCTCAGGCTATGCAGAATCGCGAATTATGAGCATTTTGGGTTATACACAGACTAATACATGACCATATTCAAACCGTGTATCACCCAGAACCCTTAAAATTACTATAAAAAAGAAGTGTTTGAAGGCAAAATAGAAGAGTAGACGTTTAGAGACTTTTAGAGGCAACTTAAGAGGCTATTTTGATCTAGAGAAGTGGAAAACATGAAGAAATCATTGAAGATCCAAGAGAATACAAGATCAAACCTCTACCTTGCAAAGAATATTCGATAGGAGATAAAAGGGAGATATAGAATTATGAACCATTTATTTTCTATTTGTTTTTCTTTCTGCTTATGTTTGATTTTGTTTCCTATCATGTGTAACTAAATTTCTTTACTGTCTAGGTAAGATGAACCCTATGTTTATGCTATAACATGTTTTGATTCTTTTATTTAATTTAAGTTTGACTGATCTATTGTGATTCAATTGCGTGTTTAAAATATGTTCTAATAGATCCTAAATATTAGTGCATAATCTGATTTAATGACAAAGGGATTGAGAAATCCTTGAATGAATAGATCTACCGTAATTGGAAGGAGTTGAATGCAACCCTAGAGATAGGATAACATAAATCCTCCGGATTAAGGTCAAACCTAATAGCGGAATTCATAATTTGGTAAAGCAATCCTATAAAATTTAACCTAAGTAATTTAGTTGATAACCTTAAGATTAGTTGTTATTAGCCTCGAGAGAGATATTAGTATACTATAGGAATTTTCATAGTCCAATAGTCAATAAAATAATTAAATAATATAAGATCAACTAGTTAAGGATTTTAGGGGGATTCGTAACTTGTACACTAATTTTTGATATCGATAAGTTTCTAAGTGATTTCTTATTTCTCTGTTCAATATTGCTGCCTATTTTATTTTATTTCCTTAAGTTTTATTTTCTTTAATTAAAAATCAAATCAAATTCGTAGACTAGATAATAGGATAAGTAACTACTAGTATTAATAGTCTTCGTAGGATTAACCTGTACTTGATATACTAGCTATAGTTACATCGTGCTCTTGTGGATAATTCATAATTGACACGCTTAAAATAAGTCCATCAAGTTTTTAGCACCGTTGTTGGGAACTTTGATGTTAGAAACACCTGAATGTTATTACTCTAGTCATTATTTTTTGTATTTATTTTATTTTGTTTTATTTTATTTTATTATATGTTATTGTATCTTATTATATTTCTAGCTTTTTCGTTTAATTATCTTTGAACTTCTCTACATTTACAGTGTGTTAGTGGTTTATTTTACGAATTGAGATTTAACTTTATAGCCACAACTCACAATGAATGGATGGAGTAGACAATACTTTTATTGGAGCTAGAATATGTCTTCGCAAGTTGTAACATCACCATATAGCAGAGGGAGGTTTCTCTGTATGTTTTCGAAGGCTCAACCAATGTCTATGTTGTGTTGCGAAATTTGTGGGAGTACTTATTACAATTATAAATGTCGAACACCAACCTATATGTGGGAGCAATTGGGCATGTACAATCAATCTCATGGTGCACCATATGAGAACAACTATAATTCATAATGGAGTAACTCTTACACTTATGGATGGAATGATTGTGCTCTCGATGAATATTTGCAATACTAAGCACCTCAAGTTAAGGAGCCAACTCTGGAAGATATAATGATCGATTTTATTCAAGAATCAATCATAAGACATTAAGAAATAGAGGCTCGTATATAAAATATGATGAATCAGATCGACCAGCTGGTAGGGATAATAGTTGATAAGATGTAAGAGAGTTTGCCTATTTCTGTTGAAACAGATCCTATAGAATGTGGAATGGCAATTACCCTTAGTAATGAAAATGAGCTCCCAGAAGAAGAAGAAAAGGAAAAGAGTATTTCAGACAAATTTATGGAACTCCTTACAAAAATGAAAGCTAACTGATGAGAATTTGACAGTGAAGAAAAGATAAGGGTTGGCTTCATGAATGGAGTGACATTTTAAGAAGAGCTTCTAAAAGAAGAAGACAAAGACACCTTCATCTAAGAAGAGGAAGTAGAGAAGTGGTAGGAGGTAATTAAAGAAGATGACTAGAAACCTTTGTCCATGAAGAAGTGGAAAAGGCTTGGACAGAGGTGGTTGAGGAAGAACTGGCAAAGGAACCAAATAAAGAAACTACTAATAAGACATTGGTAGTTACCTTAAGGGTTCCCACTTCCTCCAAGATAAACTTCTTGTGTCAACCTAAGATTCAAGGAGTTTTAATATCCCTTATTTTATTAATAGCTTGTCATTGAAAAGGGCATTAATGCATGTGATTGGATTTATTAATTTGATAAATTATGCCCTTATTACTATCTTACAACATGTGGCTTACTTACAGGCTATAAAACACTTATGTAGAGAAATGAGTGGAAGCAAGCCACTGATCATAAACCCATGATGGGGGTAAAAGTCCATAATATATTGAGCTATCAACAATAAACAACTGCTACATCAGAGGCAACTCATGAATTAGAATATATTTTATTTTATGTTATTTTATTTTTATGTTTTCGTTTTCGTTTTCATTTTCAGTTTTTTATTTTTATTTTCTTTTATCTTTTTATCCCTTTTTATTTATATTTTGCAAGGATGCAGTCTACGATTGGATGGAACAGAAATTTAAAAAAAATCATCTTATTAAGGAAATTACCAATTTAACCCTCTCACTTATTTTTAAATGCTTATATTGTGTACATTGAGGACAATGTACAAATTTAAGTATAGGGAAGGGCTTAATGATTTTTAATGATTTCTTTAAGCTTATTATAATCTTGATTATTAAATTTTATTAACTAATATTCTGAATTGGTTGAAATCTGTGCATGAATATTGTATTTCATTATTGAATATTGATTTGAATTAGTATGCAAAAGGATGAGAGTTAGAATAAATTTGCTTTTATAGGTCATAATTTTTATTATTCATTGAAACAATCAAATTGAATGAAAATTGCATACTATTTACACACATATATATTCATTTTATGAGCGTTTGAGCCTAAGACTAAATTTCAAAATTTTAAAGCTTTTTTATTCTTTTATGTGTGTTATCATGCATTGTAGATTGATTCTAGAATTTACTTTTATTATACATATTGAGATCGTAGTACATATTGAGATCATATTTGTTAAATTAGAAGCATTCACATGATAGAGACACCTAGATTCGACAATTTGTGTAGACCTATTTCTTTGAAAATTACCATATCCATAATTTTATCCTTTAGGAATAACTAAGTTAAGTCTTAGCTTTTTTCATTGATTATATCTACATATTAACCATTATCCTATTTTTCTTTGAAGCCTTTTTATTGTTTTGTACCTTGAAGGTTACTTACATTACATGTTTGTTTGAAATTTAGGAAAATTTTGAAAGTTCCATTATTTCTTTAATTTGATACTAAATGCTCGAAATTGTTATAAAAAATGAGCATAAAAAAATTGTGAATAAGTATAAGGTACTAATATAATGGCAATAAAAGGGCCTGAGTATTTGTAAACAAGTTTCTTGAAAATTTTTATAGTAAATTACCTTCAATTTAGCCCTCTTTATTATCCCAATCATATTGTACATAAGCCTCATTGCAACCCTTATAAAGACCTTTAGATTTTTGTTTCTAGTTTGTACATAACTGGTGAAGATGTGATAATATTGCAAGCCTATAGTAAGAGTTTTACCATGGATTGATTGACAATTTTGATACTTTTCACCCTAAACACTTGAGTGCATTGAGTGAAAACTTGGTGAGGGTGCAAAGGTTTATGCTTTTGATTTCAATGTGATTAGGTGATTACTATTAATATTGTTTAGGAAGTTAATTTTAGGATAATTTGACTTTAATTGTATGTTAATTCGAATAAGTAGGGTATAATATTTATAGTATAAATAGATAGATCAAAATTAATGAAGGGTAGATGTTGTAAGATTTATAATTTTGATTATGGTTTGCTTGAGGACAAGTAAAAGTTTAAGCGTGAGGATGTTTGATGTATGCATATTTATACCCCATATTTGATGTATTTTTTATTAATATTTTATACTTTTATTGTATATTTGGTTCTTAATTTGGATGAAAACTCGATATAAAATAAATATTTGAAGTAAAGAAGGGATACATGACTGTGCATTAGCCTATGTACTTCTTTTAGGCAGTGCAAAATCACAAATTTTGGGTATTTTGGGTTATAAACGGCCATGTTTATTAGACCGTGTTTCATCTAGAACCCTAAAAGTTAGTATAAAAATACATGTCCGGAGGTAAAATAGAAGAGCAAACATTCATAGACTTTGAGATGTGACTCAAAGGGTGATTTTGATCAAGAGAAGTGGAAAACATGAAGAAATCATTAAAAGATCTAAGAGAATATAATATCAAACTTCTACCTTGTAAAGAATATTTAATAGGAGCTAAAAAGGAGATTTAGAATTATGAAACCTTTATTTTCTATTCATTTTTCTTTTTGTTTATATGATTTCGTTTCCTATCATATGTAACTAAATTTTTTAGTGTCTAGGTAAGATGAACCTTATGTTTAAGCTATAACATGTTTTGATTCTTTTATTTATTGCAATTGTTTTCACAGATCTATTCTAATTCAATTATGTCTTTAATATATTTTCTAATAAATCCAAAAAATTAGTGTATAATTTGATTTCATAACATAGAGATTGAGAAATCCTTGCATGAATAGATCTATGGTAATTGAAAGGAGTTGATTGCAACCCTAGAGATAAGATATGATATAAATCCTCCGAATCAGTGTCAAATCTAATAACAGAATTCACAATTTGGTAAAGCAATCTTATAAAATTTAACTTAAGTAATTTAGTTGATAACTTTAGGATTACTTTTTATTAGACTTGAGAGAGCTATTAGTATACCATAGGAATTTTCACAATCCAATAGTCAATAAAACAATTGCTTAATAAAAGATCAACTAGTTATAGGAGGATTTAAAACCTAGACATTGGTTTCTGATATTGATAAGTTTTAAAGTGATTTTTTGTTTCTTGTTCAATATTATTGCCTATTTTATTTTTTACTTAAGTTTTATTTTTAATTAAAAATCAAATCAAATTTGTAGCCTAGATAATAGGATAACGTTAACTACTAGTATTCATCATCTTCGTGGGATCGACTCGTACTTATCAGTATTAGCTATAACTATGCCGTGTACTTGTGGATAATTCATAATTGACACAGTTAGAATAAGTCAATCAAGCATCCTTCCCACTCATATATGAATATGGGTCTTATCACATATTACTATGAATATTCTAATTATATGACTACTTATGGAAGATTAGCATGAACAATCCTTACTTCGATATGTATTATCTGGGATAAAGAAACCATCTAAATATCTTTTAGAAGGAGTAAATCTTTAGAGTAGACAAACATATATGACGATTTGAGTTTCAATCAACAATGTGAATACCATACCATTTACTTGTTTTTTATTGAATTATAGTATCAGATGGTACCACCCTATACTAGCCAATACCAAAATAATAGTAAAATATTATACCTAAGGGACTAAATTGAAAATTCTAAAATTTTAACCCTAATCTCCCAATAGCCCCTTTCTAGTCCTCTTTCCTTTCTTATCGGCATCTCTCACCCACTGTCCCCTTTTTATCACAAACACAGTCATTGTTATTGCTTGTTAGCTATCATCTCCTCCTATTGTCGCAGTCCTTACCCCATAATTTGGAACCAGTCACAACCTGCACTTTGCAACCCACCTTCATCCTCCGCTTTTGTAGTTTTTAACTTGTCATCCTTTTCCTTTATCATTTTCCATTGTCCTCCCTAATCCCAATAAAGTAGATAAAGCCTCAAGGTCTCCAACTATGTATTTAAAAGAACATCTCCATATTTTCTAGGATTTAAGTAATATTCACTTGTGTTGACTATTCAACAATGTTGATTAAAATTGGTGAAAGAAAGATAGCAAAATATAGAGAGAAAGAATGAGCTAGAAATAGAGAGTGATAAGATAATAATGAAGAAGGAAAAATAATGATAATAATGCTTGGTTATTTAAATGTTTTGGATTGTTTATTTTATGAAAAATGGGTTAATATTTGTCATAAAATGGGTTACATATTATAAATTAAATTGCGTAATCATATAATATGGTATAGTTTATAGTTGAATTATGTCATTATATAAAATGAGTTATAGTTGTGAGTTTGTGGTTGAATTACGTAATCACACAAAATGCATTATAGTTGTGAATTTATAGTTAAATATTTTAACAACACAAAATGGGTTATATTTGTAAGTTTATGGTTGAATTATATAATTATAAAAAATGAGTTATATTTATGAGTTTATGATTGAATTATGTAATCACACAAAATAGGTTATAGTTGTGAGCTTATGTTTGAATTATGTAATCACACAAAATAAGTTATAGTTGTAACTTTATGGTTTAATTACATCATTGTACAAAAGAGTTATAATTGTGAGTTTATGCTTGAATTATGTAATCACACAAAAATAAGTTATAGTTTTGATTTTATGGTTAAATTATGTAATCATATAAAATAGGTTATAGTTGTGAAAGTGTAGCAATCAATGGATTTTTTTGATGTTTGGGTTAAAAAACATCATAATTAATGTATATACCTTTATAATGTTTAGTTTAATAAATATGAGAGTTTCTTGAATAGAATATGCTTAAGCCTCAATTTTCTTTAAGGAATTATTTATATAAGTTAAAGAAGTTCACTTGTATGTCTATATCATATGATTGTTCGGAATTGTTTTTGTTCCTATTATTTTATACAACTTATTCCACATTTTTCACATCACTAGTAACTGGTCATAATTATTCTTGGATTATTAACTTTGAATATAATATGTCTATAGATAAACGACTAATTATATTCATATTTAGTGTGTTTTGCTTGTTATTTAATGGCTTTATAGTATTTTGGTACTTATCTCACTTTAAGTGTGTTTTTAGGTTATAATTGCCTTTATAGACCAAGAGCAGATGTATTCGAGTGAAATTATAGCATGGAATGGAAGAATTAGAGCAATTGTGGACTTACACAACCGTTTATAGCGACCATGTAAGTCATTGTAGATCTGTGGAGCTTTAATAACACAATTCTTGCAAGTGTCGAGTTACATGCCCGTGTATGTTGCCTTTGCAAGTCTCTATGACCATGTAAAGTCATAATTTGAGGTGTTTTTAGATATACACAGTCATCTATATAGTTATGTAAATAAACGTGTATATCCCAAAAATCCTAGTTTTTACCATACAAGGATATTATTTAAGGCATATTATAAGGGAGGCAGATTAAAATTATTCCTGAGTCATAATAAACACAGAGAAGGGATAGTTCTCAATAAAGGATGACGAAAACACAAAGATTACTTCATAAAATTCGATAGAGAGCATCCTTTAATTTAAATTGCAAGAAGATTCATTAGAGACAAAAGGGGGATTTAGAATATGAATTCTTTTATTTTATTTGTTTTTTTAAATATTTGCTATTGGATTTGTTTTTTGTGTATAGGAACTAAATTGTTTAGTGCCTAGGTGTGATGAAACCTAAGTTGTAATAATAATATGATATAATCTTTTATGTAATGCAATTTTATTGATTGATTTATTGCTATTCAATTATGTTTATATTTTTGAACTAATATACTCGGAACGTTAGTTCAATATTTGATTTCATATGATTGATATTGAGAAATCCTTTTGAGTGAATAGATCTATTATAATTGGAAGGAGTTACATATAAACCTAAAGATAGGTCGACATAAATCATCTAGATCAGGGTTAAACCTAATAGTGAAATTCACAAAACAATAATGCAATCTTAGGGGTTTTAACTGGAAAGAGATTTCATTTAATCAACTGAAGGTTAGTTGTTAATGGTCTTAAGAAAGATATTAACATAAGATAGGAATTTTTACAGTCCAATAATCAATAATTTAATTGCATGATAAAGGGTTAGTGTTTAGGATATCTTATGGAGATTCATCATCTAGGTACTACTTATTTAATATTGACTAATAGTAGTATTTTCTTTATCTAAGTTAATTATTATGTCAACTTTAGTGTGGTTTGTTTTATTTAATTTTCAAGTAAATTCACAACCTGATTCAGCGGTTAGATAATAGAAAAATGGTTAATATTAGTACTTACAGTCCTCATGGGATCGACCCATACTTATCAGTGCTAGATACCACTACAATGTGCACTTGTGGTTAAAACTTATAAATATTTATAAATAAAATAAGTTCAATTAACATTTTTGGCACCATTGACGAGGACTATAATATTAGGAAAGACTAGTTTTTATTAATCTAACATTATTATTTTATTTTATAGTTTAGTTTATCTATGTATTTTGTTGATTCTTTATTTTTTTGTCTTTCACATATCCTAAGGTCATTTAATGATCTGAAGTAATCCATTGAACTTAGTAGACGAAGATCCAGAGATTGAGAGAACAACTCATATAAATCTCCACATAACACAACATAGAGAATTTGAGTTAGAATGACAAGTAGAGGACATAAAAGATCATATTAATACTAAAGAATCAGGATCCATGGTAGACCAACTAAGAACAATGTTTGATTATGCTAGACCTAACTTGACAGGAGCGGAGTCCAACATTGTCCGACTAACTATTAATGCAAACAATTTCAAAAGTAAGTTAAGTACCATTCAAATGGTGCAATATTATGTTCAATTCAATGGGCTACAAGATGAAGACCTTAACGCATATATCTCAAAATATCTGGACATTTGTGATACTTTTAAGATTAATGATGCTAATGACAATACAATCAAATTGAGATTATTCCCATTTTCATTGAGATGCAAGGCAAAGCAATGGTTGAACCCTCTACCTAGATCATCACTTACTCCATAGGATCAATTGGCATAGAAATTTCATTTGAAGTACTTTCCACCAGCAAAGATTGCTAATCTAAGGAATGACATCTCTTATTCCCAAGTTGATTCAGAGGCATTATATGACATATGGGAGAGGTTCAAGGAGATGTTGAGGAAATGCCCACGTCATGGTTTGCCATTAAGGATGCAAATTCAGACTTCTATAATAGGCTATATTATACTACAAGGTAGATAATAGATGTAACGACTAATTATACGTTGAATAATAAAACACTAGAAGCAACTTATGAACTCATTATAGACATGGAGATGAACAATTATCAGTTGTGCTTTTCTCGAGCAAGACTTAACATGCCAACGAAGGTATATGTAGTAGATGCAGTAGAACAATTGGCAAACCAGGTTAAGACATTTTACAAAAAAATTGATGGATTGAATATGAGTCCTCAGTTTCAAGTTATGCAATGTGAGGTATGCGGGCTAAGATATTCAGGACAAGACTGTTAAACACTAAAACCCAAACATGTGGATTACATAGGGAATGCTCCTAGACCCTAGAACAATCCATACAATAATATGTACAATCCAAGATGGATGAATCACCCCAATTTCTCTTGGAGTAATCAAGGGCAAGCAAAGAACAACCCTCTATTGGGATTTCAATAACAACCACCTCAAGCTAAGAAGCAAACTCTAGAATATATAATAGCCAAATTTGTCTAAGAATTAGACACAAAACATTAGAGAATAGAGGTTTCTATACATAAATTAGAAATTCAGGTTAGACATTTGGCAAAAACATTATTTGAAAGACCGCAAGGAAGTTTGCCTAGTACCACCGAGATAAATCCTAAAGAACATGTGAAGGCAGTCACCCTTAGGAGCATAATGGAAGTGAAAGCTGATAGTAAGATCCAAAGTGAGGAGGAGAATATAAAAAAAGTGAAGAGAAAGCTAGAGATATAATGCATCCTTTAAAAATTAAAGAATTTTGGCCTACCATCCCATATCTAGAAAAATTGAAGAAAGATCGCATGGATGAGCAATTTGGTAAATTCCTTGAACTGTTTAAGTAAATTTATATTAACTTACCTTTTATTGAAGCTCTTTCGCAGATGCCCAAGTATGCAAAATTCTTGAAGTAGTTACTATCTGAAAATAGGAAGCTAGAAGAGTTAGTTATTGTGAGACTAAGTAAGGAATGCTCGACGGTCTTACAAAGAACCACTAGAGTTTGCGCTGAAGAAATTGCTCGATCATTTCGAATATGCATTTCTTGAGAAGGATTCAAATTTTCCTATAATTATTCCATCAACTCTAGAAGTGGAATAAAAAGAAAAATTGTTAAATGTGCTTAAGGACTAGGAATGGCAATATTGGCCCGGCTCGGCCTAACCCAAAGTTAATTGATTTGGCCCGGTCAAACCGACCTATGGACAGGGCCATGGGTCAAGAAAAATTGGCTCGTGAATAGACGAGCTAGGCCATGGCCCTTGGAGCATGGACCATGGGCCAGGAGGAGACGGGCCGCTGGTGGCCTGTACAGTGGATGGATGGACAGAACCGCAGGCTGGTCAGACCGACCCGTGGTTAGGCTCGTGGCTCATTTTACGTCTGAAGAAATAAAATCAATAAACCACCCAGACCCAGTACCTCTCCCACCCTTCTTCACTCTTCGTCCCATCCGTTGAGTCCCTTCCGACCTTCCCTCTCCACTCCCACCTCTGGCTCTCCGCGTCTCCCTCTGCCTGCGGCTCTCGTCGTCACTTTGAGAATCAGTTGTCCTTCATCTCTCCATCCCACCTGCCACTCATCTTATCGTAAGTCGTGACCCAGACGCTGTCTAGATCACTGGCTCCCTCTCCCTCCGTGACCTAGTCGCCATCCTCCATCACAAGTGGCGTCACACCATCGTATTTGTTGTGTTTTTCAATGAAGGTAGGTGATTGTTGAATGAATTGGTGTGAATGATTGGTTCGGTGATTGTTTTGTTCGTGACCCAGTCGTTGTGAATGAATTGATGATAGTTGATTGAATGGATTGAGAATTGATTAAATGGAAATGGATTGAGAATTGTTGATTGTTGATTGAATGGATTGAGAATTGCTACTGATTGTTGTGGTAATTTTTCTATTTTTGTAAGCTTCCCGTATGTCCATTAACAAACTCAGTAATCACAATGACAAACTCACCAATTACTACTGAATTGGTGTGAATGAATTGCACATTTAACGTGAGAAATGCTCCATATAGACTTTCTAGATAGGAATAGATGTTGACACTATTGTATAGAACATGTGTATAGCTACATTCTATAGGAATAGATGTTGACACTACTTCAGCTTATGCCCATTTAAAAAGAACCTTGGATGATTGATAAAAATTTGTAAGGAATTGTTATGTTGAAATGTGATGTACTTCAGCTTATGCCCATTTTAAAAGAACCTTGGATGATTGATACAAATTTATAAGGAATTGTTATGTTGAAATGTGATCTACTTCAGCTTATGCCCATTTTAAAAGAACCTTGGATGATTGACAAAAACATCTATTGAACTATTATGTTGAAATGTGATCTACTTCCGCTTATGCCCATTTTAAAAGAACCTTGGATGATTGATACAAATTTGTAAGGAATTGTTATGTTGAAATGTGATCTACTTCAGCTTATGCCCATTTTAAAAGAACCTTGGATGATTGACAAAAACATCTATTGAACTATTATGTTGAAATGTGATAAAATATTTCAACGTTCTAATTATCATTATGAGCGACAAAGATGCATGATTTACTTGATGATCTTGACCTACTATTCAATATAATGAATGTTGGACTAAAATTTTTACTAGATGATCTTAATGGTAGAGAATA
>JAOQML010000005.1:16782099-16800170 GCA_027568935.1 Erythroxylum urbanii
AATACTTTTGATATGTTTTTATAAATTATTATTTTTATTACTTTTGAAAATAATTCTTTTACTCTTTTCTAAAATCAATATATTCTAATTAATCTAAATTTATATTCATAATTTTTTCTCCTTTCTAAATTCTAATATTAGAAGATTCATTTCTAAGTCACTCTAATTAAAAGTTTGTTCAGAGTAATTCCTTACTCGAAACCTTAATATAAGTTTTACTTTAAATCCTTCTCGTCCTTAGAGTGTTATAAGCATACATAAAATTTTTACCTTTTTTCTTTTTAATATATATATTATGTCACAAGTTTAAATTATAACAACATAAAGTTATTAATTTTATCAAATATTAAATTACAAAATATTTATATGTTTTTATTTAAACCACTTAATATTTCATCTGAATAAAACTATAAGTCATTAAATGAAAACGCAACATCACTAACTTCTTAATGTTTTAAGTAAAATTTTAGGTATAATGAGCTAAATATTAACACAATTTGTGTTAAAAGTCATTAATTTAGGTTTAGATTGAAAGGTGCTACATACATTTGCATATCATTAATGAGAAAATAAATTTTAAAATTAAAATCTTGAGATGTATTTATTAGTATGATTAATTAGGAATTTTAATTCAATTGATTAGAAATTTGTATGAAAAGTCCTTAAGTTAATAGTTATAGTTAAGAATTTCATTTCAATTAATTACGAATTCTAAATTTACTTAAATAATTTATTAATTATTATAAAAGAGAATTGGTAAAACCAAATTCATTAACTATAGAAAATTTTGTTGTACACGAATGATTATCTAAATCATTTTATAAGAAATGATACAATTTACAAAATTAAGATAATATTATGCTGGATAGACTGGGGAGTAGAGACTGAGAAAGCATCATTTAATTAACTAATTGTACTTGTTAGTAAGATCATCAACAGTTTGGATCCGATCATTTGTATGTACAAACATTATATTTAGTAATATAATATTAAAATAAAAAGTATATTTAATAATGTAATATTAAATAAAAAGAAAATTAAAAATACCTTCATCTTTATATATTTGATCAAAATAACCTTCAATTGGTTGATTAATTTCACTAGTCCCCTCCACATTAATACTTGTGGCTGTAGGAAAATAAAAAACAAGATATTAGGTAAGATAATGTAAAGATAGATAAAATAAATAAATTAAAAAGAAAAGAATTTACCATCGATATCTTCATTATTTAACCAACTTTGAGCACACATAAGGGCTTCCACGGTGTGATAATGAAGTCGACCACGATGAGGAGTAATGACCCCGACCACTAGTACTAAATACAGACTCTGGAGCAACTGTTGATGATGGAATAGCTAACAAGTCCTGTGCAATGGTTTGCAAGATCGGATAATTATGTCTAGACATCTTCCACCATGATAATATATTGAACGACTCACCGTCAGTTTCAGGAACACAATCTATGGAAAAATATTTATCTAACTTCATCGTATTGTAAGAAATCCTAACCCTTTTCTCTTTCAAAAAATTTGAAAGAATCTGTCAATAATGGGTCAGAAGAAAAGGTCGAACTTGAAACTAAAGTCTATGTTGAACTGCCTACAATACTACTAAGATCCTAATCATGAGTTTGTTACATTTTGACTTCATAATCATAAACAATTGATACCATAATTGTTTCATGGTATGTAGACGCTCTTGATCTTCACCACTGTACAATGCATTATAAATATATTCAGCTCCTCCCATCTTGTATTTCGAGTCCAACATATATAATAATGCAATAATATCTCTAACCTTAGACTAATAAGAATTAAACTTCTCCGCCATCTGCTCTGCCATAGTATGAATAACTACATTGAATTTAAACATCCACAATGATAAAACATGCTTTATGTTGGACATAGTGTTAAAGATATAGTGTGAAGTTGGATATTTTGTTCATAAGAATAATTTAGTCCAATTATTGAATAATTTCAAATCCGTACAAAGGTCTCTAGCCAAGTCCTATTGATCCTCTGATGGTATACAGGCATACTGAGAATCCCTTTCGGCTACCCTAATAGACAGATGAGCATATAGGATTGCAGACTCCAACATCTTAAAGGTTGAGTTCCATTTGGTAGGACAATCCAAAATCAACTTCTTTGAATTTGGAATGCGTAAAATTTGTGCACCATCTTCAAAAGTTTCAACTCTTTTAAGAGTTGCACTCCAATATAAAAATCTATTCCGAATACACTCTATTGCTTCTTTTATCATCTCTAACCCATCCTTCACAATCAATTTAAGAATATGCACAAAACAACGCATATGAAATAACTTACCTCCAGTCAATAAGCTCCTAACCCGCATCTTATCCTTCAACTTCTCAATCATAGCATCATTTGTGCTACAATTATTGACTGCGATGGAGGATCCTTTGTTGTTAATGTTCAAATTCATCAAATAGTCTTTCAACAAGTTTGCCAATTTTTCACTTTATGCAATGTCGGCACATAAATGAACCTATCATGAAAAAGCATACTAACATGAATCATAAATTCATAAAATAATGAGAAATAGTAAATGATAACAATATTAAAGAATATAAATTACCTCAAAAGTCTATTGCATAACTTCCAATCATTATCAATATAATGTGTCATCACCGCCATGTAACCCTTCTTTTGGTTATTGGCTGTCTACATATGGAAATTCGTCCTTGAACACTCGGCAATTCTCTTAATGTTTCTCTCTTCTTGTCCTGATAAATTTTGAATATATCATTCCTCAATGTATTCCACCTTGGAACCTTTAAAGTTAGTTGGAATGAATTAAGAAACATCCTGAATGTTTTACTTTCAACCATAGACAATGGTTTTCCATCTCCAATAATCATATTAGCCCCCAAAATTCTTGATCTATAGTTGTCAAAAGTTGTTACAGTCATTTCAGTTTTTCCTTTCATAAAGTTAGAGGTAAAAAATATTTGACCTCTTAAAATCATCTTCCTTCTAGTATATGATTCTATATGTCTCTTTAAATGAGACATTCCACCTTTTGAACCACTTGAATACAACTTTTGACAATAATTGCACTCTGCTTTTTCAATTCCGTCGGTCAATATAGTCTTCTTAAAGTGATTCCAAACTTTAATTTTATGTTGACTAATTTGAGTTCTAATTGAACTTCTATCCTCACTTGGTGTTGGAATAGATGTTTCCATTTCTACCTCCGGTATTGGATTAGAACTCTCAATTGAAGGAATATGCTCATCTATCTGACTAAAAATATATAAATACTTAAAGTTAGAAATAAGAATGTACTAGGAAATGACACATTCTTAATCAAAATACTTTGCCTACATTCTAGTTAAAATATTTCATATAAAACAAAATGTTCAAAAAAATTAAATAATGTCCAAACTTTGAATATGTTAGAATGTCCAAGTAAGTTAGGTTGATCATTTCGAGGTGCAACGGTAAGTTACTACATCAGTTAGGTTGATTGGTTTTATTTTTATTTGATTATGCTAGAATGTCCAAGTATGCTCCTTTTCAATTCTGTATATGATGTTCATTTCCTTTTATTATGAAAAGCAAAAATCCAAGTTTATCTATTCTCAATAAGCGCCAACTAGGCTAGACGCATCACCAAGCTTGCACATTATTGAGCTGATACGGTCAAACATCTTTAGACATATGGAATTGGTACAATTTTTGGTGATCAAAGCAGTTGATAATGCGATAAAGACAATTAGGTTGTACCCCATATGATATAACTTAGAAAACTCCACGTTTATAGCTTTGATATGACTCTTCCTACAATCCATTTATCCTATAATGGATAAGTATGAGATACTAATGGGCACGCTTACGCCCCATAATTGACAATCTCGAATATATTAATATTATGTCTTGCAAATATCTATAATTTTAGTTTAATCTTGCTTAAATGTTTACAACATTTAATCTATGTAAACATTCTTTGATTTTTTTAGTATGAGAATCTAATGGTTTGCAATTTGAACCTATAGATATTATATCTTATGATTTTTTAACTGATATTTATTTGAAAATATGAAAATTTCACTCAAAATGATTGTATGCAATGTTTTGTAGTTAAGTGGAATAAAATAGAGAAATTTTGTATTATTCAGATGGATGTCATGATAAGAAAGTAAGGCTATATTTACTAATGAATTACAACTAGATGACACTTTGGATAGAGTGAAACTTTGATTCTTCAAGTCTATTTAAGTTGAAACAAAATGTACAAAGAGTGTGGAAACTTGAAACCACCTAGAACGTAGTTGTTTATTCACATCTGCCTAATATGATTAGAGTTATTATTATGGTTCTATGCCAACAATTAAATCTAGGAATAGATTTTGATGTTAGTACATAACATGTGGCCTACCCTTTTTCTATATGACAGATATTTAGAAATAGCATAAATGTTTGATGATCATTCTACGTGGAAAGGAACAAAACTTTGATTCAACTTAAAATTCATTACTCTGATGACAGTTTTAATCGAAATCATATAGATCAAAGAAAAGGGAACGGTTATATCATTTAACTAAAGGATTCATTTATGTGAGTTGTTGCTCTAGCTTTGTTTCAACTAGACATGTCAATGGGCCGGGCCGAGCTGGGCTCGGACTGCTATGCCGATAATTAAATCTAGGAATAGATTTTGATGTTAGTGCATAACATGTGGCTTACCCTTTTTCTATATGACAGATATTCAAAAATAGCATAAATGTTTGATGATCATTCTACGTGGAAAGGAACAAAACTTTGATTCAACTTAAAATCCATTACTCTGATGATAGTTTTAATCGAAATCATATAGATCAAAGAAAAGGGAACGGTTATATCATTTAACTAAAGGATCTGTTTATGTGAGTTGTTGCTCCAGCTTTGATTCAACTTGGCATGTCAATGGGTCGGGCAGAGCTGGGCTCGGACTGCTATGCCAACAATTAAATCTAGGAATAGATTTTGATGTTAGTACATAACATGTGGCCTACCCTTTTTCTATATGATATATATTCAAAAATAGCATAAATGTTTGATGATCATTCTACATGGAAAGGAACAAAACTTTGATTCAACTTAAAATCCATTACTCTGATGACAGTATTAATCGAAATCATATAGATCAAAGAAAAGGGAATAGTTATATCATTGAACTAGAGGATCTGTTTATGTGAGTTGTTACTCCAACTTTGATTCAACTAGGCATGTCAATAGGCCAGGCTCGAGCCGCCCTCAGTCCAACCCATGGCTTTGGCCGTTTATTTTTTAAAGGAAAAACATTTCAAAAGATGTCGTTTCAGGAAAATTAGGCTGCAAGCAATCCATAGCCCGGTCCGGGCGAACCATGGTCAGCCCGTGGCCCGACTAACCCTGACCAAAAATTGGTCGGGTTGGGCCATTATTGCCATCACTAGATTCAACACCACTTATTTCTCAAATTAAAGTGTTTGGAAACTCTGTCATGGTTACAGAAAACACCCTGTTAAAGGCTAAAAAGGAAGTCTACCTATATCCATAAAATGTGAGGCTAAAGTAAGCACAAAAGATCAATTCACAGGAATATGGCCATTAACCTAATCACTATCCTTTAGTCTTGTTGTACATGTTATTAGGCCTGAAAACCAGCTTACTTTGAACTTTCTGGTGAATTAAATTTAGCAACTTTCACTGGTGTTAAAATCACTATATCAAGCCAAACCATTACCGACGTCTAATATAGTTGTTTCTCCTTTCAACCATTACAATCCAACTATAATTTTGGTTGTAGATTCACAGACTTTAAAAAGAAAAAGGAAGACAATTTATGGCAAAATCTTCCATAGTAGTCTACAACAATATTTCATGGTTACTAAGTTGTGGATGCTTAAGCACCATTTGCTATATAAGCTCGTAACATAGACACCAAAGTGAACAAATATTACAACTTCAGTTGGTTAAAAATCTATCACAGAAACTAAAAATTATATAAAACAACTAACAAAAACAATCTCTGTGGCATTTCATCAAACACATTACAAACATTATCCTATATTCCCAATATTAACATACAAAGTTCTCAAATTAGCCACATCAGTTCTCAAAACAACCAAAAAAACCAAATTGACCAAGAGAGAATGAGAGATTACCTTATTAAGTACGTTGGACAGTTCACCGTTGGTTGTTTGAGTGTTGGTGACTTCGACATGCACACAGCAGATGATATACGAAGAAGAATAATGAAGGAAGAACGTGAAACAAAGAAGTGAAAGCAACTAGGTGAGGGGTCAGGGGTGAAGGGAGATTGATGGAGGCAAGAGGAGGCAGCTGAGGCTAAGAGGAGAGCAAGCGAGGGGAGACTGGGCTACTAGCTGGCTTTCGTTTAATGAGAGGTAAAACAACGTCATTTTTGCTTGTAACAAAATGACATCATTTTGCCATGTGTTTTATTAATTGTCTTATAACTTAAATGACATCATTTACTCTTAAAGCAAAACGATGTTGTTTTATCGGTGAAAGAAATATTTTAAACATAAACAAAATGATTGTTTTGTACAAATAAAACAATCATTTTGTTTGGAGCACTGTGCAGGCCACTGGCTGCACTCCTCGGCTCGGGCCACAACCCTATCTAGCTACCTTGGTTTATGCCTGTGGCTTGCCTGCAGTCCGTGGTCAATAGCTTAGCCCATATTTTCTCGGGTCATACCCAGTTGACCTGTGGGTCGATTTGACCGGACCAAACTAGCCTGAACTGAGCGGAGCATTTTTTTGACATCCCTAAAATAACTGGTTAAGATCTTCATCTGCATTCTAACATAGCTTATATTTTATGTTAACGATATCTCCATTCTCCTTAAGTAAACATACCTCAAACCATTTCTCCTTAGTAAATTTTTACATTAATATCATAACTAATCCATATAAAAGTTTTAATAAAGGGAGGTAATAGCTAATAGGGAAAACTAGTGCACACGTATGTTGAAAAGAACAAAAATAACAAGTTGAAGTCTTTAACCATTTAATAGTATTTTATTACACCAATTATTTAAACTTTTGTAGATTAAATCATGAATGGATAACAGTTTGCATAAAGGAGCTTATTTCAAGTGATAGGAAACCCTAAATATTTGAAAGGTAAATTTTAAAGATTAAGTCCCGTAGAGATAACTAATAGAACTACATTTCTAATAGACCCAGCTGTTAGAAATAAAAAAGCACTCCTCCTAAGATTGAAGGAAAAATTAGGTATATACTTCAAAAGCTCTAGTATGTTGAATAAAAGAATAATGGAATCAAAAGTAGAGATATATAAAAATAAAAATTCATCAACAAATGATAAATTGAAAATGTCTAACTTGTTGCACTTATAGTTTTACTTAAAATTTGGTTCTTTGAAGATATTAAGCTCATTTAGCCTAGTGAAGAAATCCATACTGAAGGAAAATAAATAATATGATAGGGGATCACTTTGGTTTTGTCCTCTACTAGCTTTTGATAATCTAGCTGGTTCACCATTTACTATAATAGAATAAGAAGTGGCAATGATGGACTTCCTAATCCAATTGATGAACTTGTATGAAAAGTTAATAAATAATAAGTAAGAATGAAAAAATTCCAATTAAAAAAACTAAAAGCTTAGGCGAACTCTATCTATAAGGCATAACTTTTTATAGCCTTCGTAGTTTTATATCATTTAAGTAGCTCTTAAGCAATCATGATGTTATCCTTGATGATCCTTCAATGACTTTATACACTCTACAAAGGATTAATAAATAGCAATATGACATTCTTGAGTCTAATAGCTAGGATCTTGGAGATTATTTTATAAACCACATCATAACAATAAGTTTATAATTATTTAATATAGATGGGTTGTTCACCTTGGGAACAAGGTAGATATGTGTCTTATTTAGTTTAGTGAGAATATTACCATTGAAGAATAATTATTTAACTGATATCATTATTATATCTCTAATAAGTCCCATATATATTAAAAGAATTTTGACATTAAAATCATTCGACATAGGAGCTTTATCAAGTTGAAAGCTAAACAACATATACCTGATTTTATTTGGGGTCACTTATTTAACCAAATCATCAGTAAAATCATTAGGAAATGTATTAAATAAGTAATTTTTCAAATCATTATGGTTTGGAAGAACCATCAAATCAGTTCCCAAATCCTTTTCTCAATTAACTTGCCTTCTTTATTTCCAAAAGTGATTATCTTATTCTTGTTCCACTTGGTTGAATAACTCCACACAAAAAAGTATTTCTTTCTCCTTCTTTAAGCTATAAGATTCTTGATTTCGTCTCAATTAAGAATGTAAATTCTTTATAGCACTAATATAGTTTCTAAATGTTAAAGCTTCTTGTATTTTGAGAGTAAGGTTTATAGGATGTAGTGCAAATAAATTATGAAACCAAAAAAGAGTATCAAAAGTTTCAATCTTTCCATAGTTAATGGGTTACTTGCTTCCCTTTAGATTTAAATAAGCACTAACTTGATGTCCTTTTAACTCTTAGAGACAAATAAAGGCTTACAATCTCACAATATTAGCATTAAGACCTTTTTGGATAGTTTAAGTAGATTTGGGGCTGTTAAGAGTGAATTAAAGAATCTAAAAGGAGTTCTTCTTCGGTTATCAACTATCTTAGCTTGAATGACAATGAAGATATAGTTTGAGGTGAGTGAATTGCAAAATTCTAGAAAGCTACTAGAATAGTTGTACATCTAGGTAGAGCTCACCAAACATTTATCTAACATTTTTTATAAACTAGTTTCTTGATTAATTATTATTTCAAATAAAAAGTTGCCAATTTTATATCTATTAGCTTAAGGTCTTTAGTGAGCTTATAAAGTCACCATTTTTATGATTTAAATTTAATATAAAACCTTGAATTTCTAAAGAAGCAACTATATAATTAAAATCACTAAGAAGTATTCAAGGAATGTTAGAGTCCATTATTAGGGCCTCTACTGTCTCTGAAAGTCTGGGTTAGTTGTATAGATGAATGTGATGTATAGGGGAGTTCGAGAATGAATAATGTTGACCTTATAATGTATAAATTAATTTGAGAAGTGAAAACTTTAAAGTTTAATTACTAAAGGATTAAACAAAATCAAGATTTTTTTATTGTTATATGCCAAGTAGTTGATTAATGTGATTCAGTCCTTTTCTAAGAACCATAAACCCTTATGAAATTAGTATTCTTTTATTTTGGTTTCAAATAAACTGATAAAATGAGGTCACTTTTGGATTAAGAAATCCCTAAGGAAATATTATTTATTAAGGCTATTTAAGCCCCTAGCATTCCATATAATAAAATTCATTAAGAAGAGGAGTTACCAGTTTCTTCTTCCTAGATTTTCTTCTAGTTCTATTTTTTATAGTGTTTAGATCACTTGTAGGATTTGAGATTGAGATATTGATTAGAACTATGTTATCAATCTCCTTACGTGACTTTTTTTTAAGAATCTAGTTTTTTCACCTAAGTAAGAAGCTTTTATTTTCTAAATCTCTACTTAGGTTAGAGGCTTTAAGAGTATGATCTATACGTTTGTTTTCATCCTTATCTTTAATCACAAACATAACTTCCTTGTTTAGAGGTATAAGTTAGGTTAGTTCCAAATTCTGAATTACTACATTTGGGGACCCACCTTAGTTACTGAAGTAATAATATTGTCAAGCAATTAAGCACTAATGGCGGCGAATTAGGTGTTTATATGATTTTAATCGACAGCTATTATCATATAAACAATGATCATAAACTATAAAGAATGTAAGTATGAAATAAAGATAAAGAACTTAATAATGCTTGTAAATAATAAAATAAAAAATAAGGGAAAAGAAATGCAAATCAATTTAAAGTGGTTCATCAAACAATCCTTTCCTACATCTACTCCTAAGATTCTTCTTAAATTTCCACTATACTTCTTCTTTTAAGGCAAAGAATAACCTTTGTATAATCTTTTACTTTGAGAAAGAGGAACCCTCTTTCCGATCTTTCTTTAAGGTGAAGAGAAACCACAAAACCATTTTAATTACAGCCAAATAAAATAAAAAAACAACCCAAATGAGAGCTTATAACTCAAAATTTCTCACTTGATTATTTTGACAGTATCGAAAAGACTTACTCACTCAAAATGAAGCAGTAAATGCTCAAACGATCAAAAAGTACTTTAAAATGTGCATAAAAGGCACTCAGTTGTTTCTTAATTTTGAAACCAATAAGTAAACACTTATTTACACTGTTTTGGGACCTATACTAGCCGTTAGAGTAAAGAACTAGCTGTTACAGTAGCTATTTATAGAGTATTGGTAAGCAGTATAGTACATTAATCAACTAGTATATATTAAAAGCACTAGATTTACTAGTTCTTAGAATATTAGCTGACTAATAAGCATGTCGGTCGACTAATATGACATATAGACTAAACAATACTTCAACTAATGTTACAAAAAACTGACGACACATCAAATTTAACAATTTAAACCTATATTGATCGAACACTAACCTATATAGATGTCCAATCACCCTAAAAACATTATTTAAAATACTTTAAATGCTCAAACTCAACTTTTTAAAAGCAATGATGATTTAAACACTCCCTAAAATGTTCCATAAAGTTTGTTTGAAAGATCGAGAGGATCTTGCATTAAAAGTAAAAGCTTCAATGCCTCTTGATGAATGAAAAGACTCATGCAATAAGGAGAAACAAAATATTTATACATGGTGAGCCTTCTAAATTATCAAAAAAAAAAGGAGAACTTATAATAAATACATAATAAAAGATAACCTTGATACTTTGTCTTTTCTTTCATAAACCATCTTTATGACTATATCTCTTCCTCATATTCCTTCTTATAAAAATATTGAACCAATTAGTAGTACTCATGTTTTGGTATCATCAAAACATTGATTGACACCTCCTTTAATTAAGCAATCTCCCCCCTTTTTATGATTACAAAACATTTGTGATAGTAGAAAACAATATATAATTAGGAACACAAATAACTATCTATATCAAGATAATAATTAGCTCCCACTTAATTCTTACATAAAAATAATTCAATATCATGAACTTAATTCAATATTAAGAACTTAATTTAACAAAAAAGATATTCATTATCAAAGAAATATCCATACTATAGATGTACATCATATAAAATGCATATATTACAAAAAAAAAAGATCACTGCCCATGAATTTTGGCACTCCTCTTGAATCTAATATCAAAAGAATTATTATCCCTCTCTTTAGAAATATAAAACATCAATTAGCTAGAGGAGGAAATCGATAATTAATAAAGATGTACAAATCTTTAAGTTGATGCATCATTATGTCTTGAAATGAAATCAAGTTTGCATTACAATATGGTGAGATGATATTTAATAGTTGTTAGATGAGCATCAGGTGGAGACCTATGATATAGTTGTCAAGTAGTGGCCTCATCCTCAATAGGGAGTTCAAGAGTGTGACTTAAGAGAGGCTCATTAGGCTCATCAGCAGATGGTGGAGCCTAATATACTAGTGACAGTTGTTAATGATAGAGCGCTTTTACTAGTATGGCCTAGTCATTTAATCATCAATCAATTGGTACCCTAAATGGTTAAGATTATTAAATTCAAAAAAGAAATCAAAATCAATCTCATCACCTGCTAGAGGAATATGAAATTGTTGGAAGGTGAGGATCATAATAAGAGCATAGGGAATATTTTATTTATTTTTCTTTGTTTGATGGAAATGGACTATACTGAGCAAAAGGAAGAAACTAAGATGAATACCTTCCCTTAACATAAGGGTGGAGGGCAACCAAAGGTCATCTTGACCTAGAAAGGTAAAATATCCACCAGTAGAAACAAAATTATAATGATGAATAGATGGTGAAAATGAGAAATAGCACTCAAGCCATGACAACAAGGGGTTTTCTATGGACCTCTATATTGGTACCTAACTCAAAATGATTTTAAATATATCAAGCACAAAATAAGGTTAGATGGTGCGTTTGATGCAAAAACTATAACATGTACAATTTATGGGAATGGGAATGCCTAAGATTTCATTTATGAGATCATAAGTAAATGGAGTTTATCACCATGAACTTTGGAAAAGATATGGGTGTCATTGTGAATCACTTTAGGACTAGCATAAAATAGCCTCAAATTTATAGGACTTATATAATAAGTTATAGTAAGAAGGAATTCCCACCCTTGATTAATGAATTATTTGCAAAGACAATGTGCTTTGAAATGCTCTAAAGTATTAAGAGAGATAACATGATTTTCATACATATAGTCACAACGTTAAAAAGAGTCAGAATCAAAGTACTCATCCTTACTAGGAGGAGGCATAATAGGTAGAGCGGTCAGGGATCTCTCTTGGATCCTACAAATCCTAGAATGTGTTCAGGTAGCTCTACCTTAAGTGACTGTCCTTGGCATAAGATTAAGATTCCCTTTAATTCTTGCAATAAGAAAAGGGGAAAGGTACAAGATAAAGAGTAAAGGTTTGAAAATAAGATAGGGACTAAGGATTTAAGGTCACATAAAAGAAAAACAATTCCTTCTTACTAATTTCAATTTTTCAACCATTAATAAAGAATGAGTAATCACGAAACATAGTGAAAAATAATCTTAAAGTATGCAAAAATTGATTAGGAAAGAAAATTGATAAATACAAAGTGTTACAAAAATTTGAATTTATTAACAAAGATTTGTAAGCATATAATCAAGGTTAAAAATTTTCAATAAATTAATCTACAATTATGCCCAAATGAAAAAACATAATTTCTTTAAGGCAACCAATTGAAATATCTTAACCAAATCATGAATGACCAAATTTTAATGAAATGAATGTACGATTAACTAAAAAAATTTCTTAACTGAATTAAAAAATATTAATTACACTAAAGAATTTGATTAATTTCGAAAAATCCAAATATCATTTAAGAAAAATGATCAAAAGATCTAATTAGGTACAATTCAATCTAATTCGCAAGTAAAAAACCTTAAACTAGTCTTCAATTTTAACAATGAATATTTAATTTTGAAAAAATATTTAGGATATCAATAAAAATGGGAAATTCCCAAATCAAAAGCCCTAACTTGCTCAAAGTGAAAATTAATGCAATCTAAAGACATTCAAGAAATTGAATGCATAAGCATGCTTAAAGTAAGATCACAAGCCAAATGAAAATGGCAATTGAAAGAAAAAAATGAGAGATTGGATAAATCTCCAAATCGATGGAGTTAAGGTTTACCTAAAAGTGGTTGGATGAATAAAGACTATAGAGTGATGGCGCATGGTCTTTTGGATGTTGTTGAGCTTGTTAAAGTTATGCAGGTCATCAAAATATCATCGAAGAAGCGGAGAAGAGTGAGTGAGAAGTGAAGGTATGGTAAAGAAGAGAAAGAAGGATAATTCTATTTTTAAAAATTAATATATTGGTCGACCAGTCGAGTATAATGGTTAGCTTATGACTAGTGTTTAGCCCTTAATATTAAAATATTGACTCTCATGGTAGACCTATATTTGTTGTTAGTCAACCAAAGTGTGCAACCAGTGTTTCCACAAACTTATCTAGAAAAAAAAATTTAAAGGAAGAGGTGATATTGGTCGACCATTAAAGATAGGTGGTTGACTAATATGTTTGACCAAGCTCATACCAAGCTCACTTGAAAGAAGAGAATGCCAAATGTGATCATTGGAGGACATTAGTTATACTAGTTGACCAACATGTAACCAAGTTTTAAGAAAACTCTCTGGACACTCCTTAAAACCCAAGTTAAAACAAAATAGAACAATAGATGAAATCTTGACAAACTTAGCTTGACATCAAGAATAACTCATGTAATGAGATGCAAAGGTAGGAAGTGTGAAAAGCTCTTATCTCACTCTATAATGGCACCACCCTCAAATTACTCTTCCTCACTAAATTGCCTTCTTGCTTCCATTACGTGCATTCCTTCCTACTGTACTCTTCTACTTCTTCTGCTATCCATCTTCTTCACTCCCTCAACTTCGCAAATACAATCATTATTCGTGCTTGTTTCTAGCTAAACTTACCTATATCACTCCACCATAGGGGTATTTTTAAGTTTTCAAACTTTCCTTTAAAAAAGCATTACCGTTTCTAGTAACTACTTTTTAAAGTTATTTGCCCCATATGGAAACTTTAAACACCAACTTAGACATTATAGAATACACTTCTGAGGATTTTCCTCCTCTACCCCTCAACCAACCTTCCTCCTCTGCACAAGAGAAGCCCTCTCCTTCTGTTACAATCTAAACAAAGCAATACAAATTAAATTCTATCTAGACCAAACTAGAGACAAGTGTGCCTCGTCGATAAGTAATATAAAATGGTACGAACCAAATATCGTACCCAAAGGATTCCAAAATGCAAATCAATTAAATTAAACGATGCAAAATTACTCAGACGATTAAGAATTGATTGATTTGAAAATGAAATAAAATAAGCGAATTAAGGAAATATGCTTGATGCAAGATATGAACTAAATGCGATTAAACTTAATCAAATGACAAAAATTAGCTAAGGTGTCATATTTCAATTGGATTAGGCATTAAAACTTGTAACGGTGGATTGATTTAGGAGTTACTTTACTTAAGCAAGTTAAACCCAATATTCATAAGAATTCCTTTCTCTTTAAATCTAAGTTAACTACTTGGTTCATAAATAATTCAGAATAAAAAAGAAAACACTCAATGTAAAAAGCCTAAAATTAAGTTCGTTAACCCTAGGTATCTTTATACAAGATTCTACAGTTGGTCTACGCGTTAGTCTCAATTATGTTGCTTGATCAATTTTCCAAAAAATCAAATCCCAATGGTTATGACATTCAATCATCTAAGGCCTTAATTTAGTTGATCAATCTAAATTAGGCTAAATATGCATTCAATCAAGCAAATAAAACGATACCACAAAAATTGTCCTAATCTAATATCAATCCTAACCTTAACTAAAGAAAACTTACCTACACATATTCGTCAATGTAACATAAATCATAATCATGATATATAATTGCATTGATTAAATCCACGACAATTAAAACAATGAAGGAATAAAAACAAATTAAAAACACCCCATATTTAGTCTTCTCCTGCTGTTGTATTTTCTCTCACGCCTTTATCTTCAGCTGTAGCTCTCTCTTTCGTTCTTGTTCATTGACATGACAAATAAACTCTTCGGTCCACCCCTCTTGTTCACACACAGCTGCTGCTTATGCTATCTTCTTAGCCAACGTTGTTTTATCTCCTCTTTCACTGCCACCGCTAGCTTTGATCCTTCTTTCCTAATGTCACAATTAGGTTTTTGGTCTACCTTATTCACGCACACCTTATTCATGCCAACTTCTTTTCTTTTCTTTTCTTTCACACTCACACATTGATGTGATGAATAAGTGGAGGGTTTTTGGTCACCCCTCTTATTCACGCACGCCACTCCTCCCTTGCCTGAAATGTTTTCATTTCTTTTAAATTCATGGGCTGCTACATTGTCATTTATTGCCTTTGCCTGCTTTGAGAAGCTTTTCTTACTTTATGCTTTTAAACGTTCCAAATCTAACATATGCCTAAAATTAAAATAATTAACTCTTAATTAGTGCAATTTAAATATTAAATGGACAAAAGCTTAGCAAATTATGTATCTAAAAGCAATATAAAATGCCCATTAAGAACACCCCCACGCTTGAATTGTTGCTTATCCTCAAGCAACTTACTTAGATCATAACCAACACATTCTGTCATTTCATTTTCAACGAAAATCAAGTGTTTGCAATCCCTTAAACTTCGGCAAACTCAAGTGTTAAGCTAATACATATGTCATAATCTTTTCATCAATGCACATAAACAAAATCAAAGGTAGATTTCCTTGTTCAAAAGCAAGCATAAAATTAAAATGGACCTTCCTCACGATATTCACTCATGTCACTCAAGTGTATAAGGGTTGTGTTTCACTCAAAGCTTCCTCTAAGAAATTACACTACCATAGGCTTGCAAATTTACCCATTTTCCACTACATAAAGTACATGCCATCATAGATTAAAAGGGCTTTTACTTAAGGTTATAATGAGGCTTAGGTTAAGGTAAGGTAAAAAGGGCAAAGGCTACTCACAAGCATTCACAAAGTACTAAGTAATGTGGGACAATTAAAAAGAAATTCTGAGATGTGCAAACAGAAACACGGGACTACAACTTCTCATCACTATCTAGTGCTACTGTTTAATATTTTTCTTTTTCTTCTTTTTTTAATTTTTATTCTTTTTTCTTTTTTTCATAACATTAAACATAAAAGAAGATACTAGTAGCACAAATCAACAACAACTGAGTTGATGTACGTCTAAACATCCCAGAATAGTAAGTAAAACAAAAGTCCCTAACTCAATGACATCAAATACTTAGTACTTTATTCAACTTGTGAAAGGGTTAGGCCAAAAAGTTTTTAGGTTTCAATTCAATATGATTAATACAAAAACAAACAAAGTTAAAGGCTTAAAAGGGGGTAGCAAGGGAAAAATGACTTGGTAGGTCATTTAAGCTAAAGGTTAAATGCAAAGAAGGCCTTTATCATATCCATAAGGTATGCAACTAGCAGTATCAAACAGGTTCAGAGCAAGTTCTGAAACTAATCTATATAGAGAAACATCATACACAACAAGGAAAACAAATGACTATGAGATCCAATCATATAGCTCAAGACATCACATGTGCGTAAATTAAAATCCATCAAAATTCTATACATTGCCTCAGCACTCAAACATCAGTTAATGACTAACTTTATGCAATTAACTACTTCAATCTATTGACATGGTTCACTATCCTCTCAAGCTGCCTAATCCAAATTTATGCATACAACTCAATTATCCTTCCAACCACTTTGACAGAATCATATGGTCAAATGGGACCCTAAAAATAGGACCCAAGTTAGCTACCAAAAGAGTCGTAACCATTCAAGTGTGTATCTCTTAACACCAACAACATCAATATCATAAACATCAGCATGCACAAAATCTCAATCCCCCCATACTTAATATGAACATTGTCCCTAATGTTTAAGTACTTAACAATCAAACACAAAAAGGGAAAAGAGGAAGAAGAAACTTCCCTAAAAAAGAATCGGCCAAGAACTCCTTGCCACCAATCACACAAACCTTAAAGAAAACTCAAAACAACTCAAAAAATGCATTAAATTAGAAAGAAACACAAAGGAACAATGACAAAAGAAGAAAAAGAAAACTACAGTCCTACAGAAAAGCATGCACTACAATCAAAGAGGAGAAAGCTAAGTGTCATGAAGAGACAATTGCTCCTCAGAATTATTTGCAAACCTGGGCATATATGATTTAGCTCGTTGTCCATTTACCTTAAAGGGGTTTATATTTTCTAGTTTTATCTCAAGGACCCTAAAAGGAAAGACTCAGATCACCTTGAATGGACTATACCACCTTGACTTAAGCTTCCCTGGAAATAAACGAAGACAGGAGCTGTAGATCAATACCTGGTACTTTAAAGTCTTAGTGGAGGATATTCTTGTCATCCCACTTCTTCACACGCTCCTTATATAACTTCGAATTGTTATAAGCATCCAAACGGAACTCTTCAAGCTCGTGAAGTTGCATAAGTCTCTTAGCACCTGCAGAAGACAAATCAAAGTTAAGAAAGTTTATAGCCCAATATGTACAATGCTCTAACTCAACTGGAAGATGACAAAACTTGCCATACACTATCCTAAATGGTGACATGCCTATGGGTGTCTTAAATGCGGTCCTATATGCCCAAAGTACATCATCTAGCTTTAAAAACTAGTCTCGCCTAGAAGCATCAACAGTTTTCTCTAATATTTTCTTTAATTCCCCATTTAAGACTTCAACTTTCCCACTAGTTTGGGATGGTGTGGAGTAACAACCTTATGGGTCACCCCATACTTAGCTAACAATGAATCAAAAAGTTTGTTGCAAAAATGCAACCCCCCATCACTAATGATAGCCCTAGGTGTGCCAAAACGTGTAAAAATATTCTTCTTCAAAAATTTAACAACACGT
>JAOQML010000005.1:16817038-16853021 GCA_027568935.1 Erythroxylum urbanii
TAAGGAGCTAATTCTAGGGATTCTAACCATTATTCCTGATTTATGTTCACATGTAACAGACATTTACAACAGCTGTATACTTTCTATTCAATATATCAGAATATTATTCCCCATTTTCATTCAACTTCATAACAAAAATAGCCATTTATGAAGAGAATAATCATCTGCTAAAGTAACAAATTATCTAAAACAAGATATGTGAGTGGACTCAGACCATAATCACCATAACGAAAAACAGAAAAAGGTAAAGACTCCGCTTAGCATAGCATAAGTTATGGTGCTATTGTTCATTGATGAAGATTGGAACATAATCAAGTGGTTTGACATTGTCATTAAACATAGGAAAACATTATTACGCATGAGGATAACCTAATATAAGAGATTACAACTTATTAGAATTTCTAATATGGGTAGAGTGTAGAGCCCATTAACATGAATTGGGCTTGGGTTAACCATTGCCAAAATAACTAGAACTAGTCACTTGGATAATTGGCACTTACTACTTATAACTTTAAATTTTCATGTTTAGTCAATACGGAATACTCTTAACACTCCCCCTCAAGTGCAACTGGGACTGGACATCCAATTGCCACTTGAAATAAACACAACAATAACCGAACTGAGACATCCAGACGGACAACCGGAAAATTAACAATCCAGACCAAATATGCTCTGATACCATATTAGAATTTTTAATATAGGTAGAGTGTAGAGCCCATTAATAAGAATTGGGCTTGGGTCAACTATTATCAAAATGACTAGAATTAGTCACTTGAATAGTTGGCCCTTACTACTTATAAGCCCTTTAACATTTTCATGTTTAGTCAACATGGGATACTATAACATAACTAAATGTTGAATGCAAAGTTGGGACTTTAGTAAAGACATTTCTAAAAGAAATGAGATCCATAGATTAGATGACAATTATATATTTAATGTTTACATAATGTATGTATCAGACTACAAAACTAAAGCAGATCCACACACCTCATACAAAACCTTCTGCCATTTTGCATAGGCAACCATCATCAAGATATGATCAGATTGTTTTTCACCGTCACTTGAATCATTTGACTCATCCAGCTTATCAGTCAACAATGCAAACTTGGCCCTTTCAACAGTTTGCCTCTATTCGAAGAAGAGAAGGAAAATGAAAAACATAATGACATTTAAGTTTTAGTAAAACTGGAAATATAAGAATATGGACCTCATCTTTTGGGTAAACAAAAGGTGATTTATGGCTCAAGAATGCAGAAATTGATAGAATAGGTGATAAGCAGCCAAATATTGCTCCATAAAGTATCATCTGCAGAACCAGAGCAACATGCTTAGACAATACAAAAAATGAAATGAACTCTATATAAAACTGATGTTAGTATTAGGCACACTTCTATATGTCCAAGAACTAGTATAGTACAGTAGATACATTCAACAGTCAACACGAAATCAAATAATTATCAGCATTTTCAAGCAAAAAGATTAGGACTAATCTGAATGAGGAGAAGTACATTCCAAACAGACATTATGGTGCAGAAAACAGAGCCAAAGACCTTAAGGTTGGAACATTCACTACAATGCTTAACTGCTTAGGAATATCTACATAAACAAATACGAGAAAAACATAAAAGAAACAAATATAAAAAGGACATGTGTCGATGGAAACCAAAGTTAGAGAAATAATTTGAGAAATTGAACAAATTAATGGGAAGGCATTAGGTAGTATCTCAACATCAGAAACATAAGTGATGTAGATTTAACTAAAATTCAACTGGAAGTTAATACAACCAACATAATAAAATACATACCATTTTGAAAATGCTAGATTAAAAATAAGGAGCCTTTTATGAACGACAAGCATTTGCATAATATTTCAACTATCAGAAGCAAATAGATCTAGACGTATCTAATGTTCCATTGAAAATTAACAAAACCAACAAAAATGAAAATAAGAACCTTTTGAAAAGAATAGATCAAAACTAAGTAGCCTCTTAGCTCCTCTTTTTTTTTTTTAAGAAAAGTTTAACAATGACATTCTCTAACCTCTTCAAGGATGACTTACAAATATATTAAGAAAAGCATTAACTAGACAATGCATCTTTTAATTGCAAAGTCCAAACATAACCATTTCTTTGACAATGCAATTCACAAATCAATTATTAAATGAATAGAAGCAACAAAAGATTGTACACCTTTCCAATTAATACATCAACAGGAAGTTTTGCCAAATGATGACCAAGAGGTGTTAAATCTTCATCTCCTTCTATTGCTCCAACCTGAAAATAGCTCAATGGTGAAAGTACTTCCAAACTACAATGTAACAATAAAATAAATGATGACATGTCTGAGTATAAACATCATAAATACCATGTAGAGTTCCATCACTGTCTTAACATTGTGCCTGTTTTCTCTTTAAGGTATTTTACTCAGCATCTCTAACTAATTGTCAACGTTTTAATATTTTAATATCAATTCAATGTACCCTAAATAATTGCTATAGTTAAAAGGGCGTACTAACTAAGCTTGTTTTTCCTCAATCGGGGCATTTAGAGTTTATGATAATCAAACACCAACGCAAATTGCTTCAATTGCTGTATTTCATGAACCATTAGTTTAAGTTTGGATATCAACTTGTCAGGTTAAGTTTGGATATTAAATTGATAATGCATGTTCTCCACCTTGAAGAAAATTATATTTTATAGGCAAACACAAGCACTTTAGATCTATAACACATATAGGCAACCACATTGATGTGTCTTGTAGTCCTCTTGAATTCACTGAACTTAAAAGAGTACAGTTCTTTTTCTCTTCCTTTAGATTGTTCTCATTTTTCAACTATTTAAAAGTCGGTTCCAACTTATTTGAATTTAGTTTACTTGGTTCAGTTTTTGCTCAGAAAAGTTTTGGAAGTTGCTATGAAATCCATAAAATGAAAATTTTAGGAACACAAGACTACCTCATACAACAATGAAACTGCAGAAGTTATACTCTCCTCCTTGGGAGGTTCTAAAGCCTGAAAATAATTGAATAATAAAATTGGTTAGAAAATTTCTGTCAATAAAGACCTGCACCATAGAGACTAGGAAAAGCATTAGTTACCTTGGATAAAAAAGGCTTTATGTGACCCAGCGACAGTAACTTAATTTGCAAACATAACTCTACTAAGGGCATCCGAAGCATCTCAGGAACCTTAGTATCATTGACGAGATAATATTAGTTGAAAGATCAATAAAGCTTCACAACAAATGAAATACTACATTACAAAAGCTAACTTACATGTCTTTAAGTCAGAACATGGACATACCTGGTAAGGACGCATGAGTTTCTCAAATCTGTGACGCGTGTACAAGCAAAAGCATGTTCCAGGTTTTACACGTCCAGCTCTTCCTCGACGCTGTCTTGCATTAGCTTGTGATATCCAATCTTCAACCATGCATGATAATTTCTAAAGCCACCAACAAAACTAAGTCCCCATGGATGAAAGTAACCAAGGAAATAACTATAGAATTAACCCTATCATACAAAAATAACTAGATTGTATTTGTAATTAATATATGAAAGAGAGGCTAATGCAAGAAAGTATGCATCTGTAGAAGTTTCATTTTGCTAACTTCGACCTTGTTATTGTTCATCTAGCCAGAAGGTGTCAAAATATAAGCCATCACATGCAAAAATCAATCCATGTATGCAATCTGGAAAAGGAAATATGGAAAACCTAGAACTTTGAAGTGAAAAGGCTTTGCAATCCTGTTTCCTTGGACATATTAGTGAAATGAAAATTCAACAATGCATTAGTTTAAAGTTCTCCAATGTCTAGACTTCTGACGGCTCATAGGATCCTCCTCTCACTTCCTTTATGAATTTCAGTACCAAGCAGACAAAAAAACTGTCATTCTCACTTCCAATAGCTCAAAAATTTGCCAGCAAATAAGTAATAGCATAGAGTGAGCAGAAACTACAAAAGGCTCCACTTCCAAAGTCACCTTTTCATTTCAGTAATTTGGGACAAGATGTTTGATTAAAGATCTTCTAAAAAACAGGTGAGGATGGTGAGAGGGAGGAAAAACACATAATATGTGCAATCAACTATGCTAATTAATTCTACAAAGATACAAATTTATCTTACTTTGAGGTACATGAAAACTAAGATACATTAATTAGATTGTCTCCAAACTTCATAAAATCACATCTTTCACACGTTCTGCTGATAACAACCAACCAAATCTAAATGCAGTGTCGTGATATCTACTTTATTATAATTATTCCATCAATTTGTATATATCAAGTTAGGGCTGAATCGGATCCCAAATATCACAGGACTGTAGGTTTAAGTAGTTTCCTTGCTCGATTCTTATTTTTCCTACAGCAAGCTATATATTTTTGTATCAAGTATACCTTTTCAATATGAAAAAAAATATGCCATTATTCTTTCTATTTTTGACATGAAGAAAGGAAGAAAACAAATGCAGAAAAATTAATATGCAATTTTCTCATAAACTCATTTTATACTATCAAATTTGCTTTTAAGGGGAAAAAAAGGAGCACAAACCTTTCGAGGATCATATCGATTCTCCTTATGTTTTCCACAATCAATCACATACAACACATCATCTATTGTTATACTGGTCTCAGCTATGTTTGTGGCAATTATAACCTGGATCAAGAACATAAACACAAAGAAGAGACAAGATTTAAGACTTATTGGAGCACAAAGTCACAATAATGCAAAAGGTATGGAAACTTGTGTAGATTATATGGTTTCTAAGAATACCAACTTTTTCATCCTACAACTATGCTTGATATATCATAAATACTTTCATTTCATTTAAGTTGGATTTGTACAAAACAACTAAGTACATTTTCTAATTTCATGCTCCCCTCAACCCACCAACCCCCACCTTTTTTTCCAATTTCTTTAGCTCAATCGAGTGCATATGCTAAAACAGAAATTTATGTCACTATGATTTCATTTCATTCAACCTATATCAAATGGTCAAATAATGAGGATTGATTGAGGAAAATCACTACAATTTCATTTCATTCAACCTATATCAAATGGTCAAATAATGAGAATTAATTGAGGAAACCATGAAATCTAAAAGATTTGATGAATTCCATAATTTCAGCGATTCTAGTGGGTTGTATATACTAATTAGATAGTTGTATTATCTGAGTGAGATTTTCAACTACTATTTTTTGTTTTTTTTAAGTTAAAGTTTTCATTGATTAAAAGTAATCACATCTAGAATACAAAAGGTCAAGGATAATCCAAAAGTACAAAGAGTTGTGGTTCCTAGTAAACGTCTACTTCTTAATATCTAAGGGTATTTATGAGACCACATAAACCAGTATTACTCCAATCCCCATCTTCTCTTCATACTACTACACAGATTTGCTGGTATTCCTCTTGCTAACATGGCCAATCTACAATGGAGAAAAATGTCCTGAAAAACCATTTCTATGCTTCAATTTTGTTGTCTAAAAATTCTGCAATTCCGCTCCTTCCAGATATAGTACACCAAAGCTACCCAACTTAACTGAATTGCTTTAAGGTCAGTTGCATTATGCTTTATTGTTTTAGTTGTATATATTCTCATATATGTAGACTATTTGTTTGCATTAAAAGTCATTTCTAGAAATCACAATTTGTTACATGGTATCAAAGACACGTAGTTTGGTGATGGGCTTTCCTATAGATGTCTAGTCCTGTTGACACACGCAAATGTTAAACCTTGCAAACTTCACACACCAAATGTCCATTTCTTAGCATTAGGGGGTAAATTAGTCAAATTCACATAATGGTAACAATTAAAAAGATAATCTTTAGGCCAAATGCTAAAAAAAAATTATTATTTAAAAAAAATTAAAGAGATAATCTCTTAAAGTTTTGGGTAAAGATATAAGTATCTCTCATATATGAACCACTAATCTTCCTCCAAAATGGATATTTAAAAAAAATTAACATGGTATTGGAGTTATGAACTCTTTCATGAAATTATGATTTTTTGTATCCTTCCTTTGGCTAAATTCTTTTATTCCATGTTTGTCCTTATCTTGTTTCAATATTATATTCACTCTTCCTTCTCTATCTTTCCAGACAATCGTGTTAGAGCCCATCAAAATAGATCTTGTCTTAGATGCTCCTATGATTAAGGATACTGTTGCTTCTACAATTGAGGATTCACACAATATTCATCTAGCATCTCGATTGAATGGAAAGAATTGTTTCAAGTTATCATTGTTGGTTCGCACATTCTTGAAGGGTAAAGGGAAATTGACCCATCTATTGAGCATGACTCATATCAAAAAAGACCCCAACTAAGATCCCATGGTGATGTCATGGCTATTGAATTTGACGCTTCCATAAATAAATGATGTATGTGTTTCTTAGGACTGATAAGGAGATTTGGGAAGTTAGTGGATAAATTTATTCTAAAGTTCATGGCATTGTCTGAACCTCTAAAATCAAAACAAAATTTTCAACGACCAAACATGGGAATTGATTTGTAAAAGAATATTAGATTCTCTTGCAAGGTTTATGATAAGAAACGAATCATTACCAATGCATCCAAATACACACAATCAAGATGATGCAATTCCAAAATGGTTCATAGAAAATCATTGTATTCATGATTTCTCAGCTAGTCTCACCATTGAGTTTGATTCTATTAGAGCGATTTTGTGAAAAGAGGACCTGCCCTCTTTAAATGAGACAATGTCAATGATTTGCGATGAAGAGGGGTGAAGAAGTGTCATGCTTAAAAAGCCAAACAGAAGATGTTTCAACTCTTATGACCAATACAACAAAGGTGAGTGAATTTAGTGATTTACAGCCTTCAATATATAGATTTGTTCAAGCCCTTCAACAAGGGTTGTGTTTTGCTGGTACTACAAAAAGCATCACCATATGAGGGAGCAATGTTGGAAACTCAATGACATTCCCTCAACAAAACAACTTGAGTATAAGTGAAAGTACAAAATACATTGCCAACACATCTCTTAGCAATGAAGGAGTTCACAAAGTTCTCTCTAAATTCAACAACGAAGATGATGAGAAATTGAAGACTTTTTTAGGGACTCTCGAAAAACCATCCTCAGCAGGTACATGTTCACCAACATTTTCAAGTATTTCTATGCTACTAATGTCTTGAAAAGAATTCTCCAAGAATGTGGTGCATTGATTTCAAAGTCACCGATCATATGACATGTTCTTCCAAATATTTTTCTTCTCATACTCTTGATTCTATTTATACGAAGATAGTCATAATTGATGGGCCCATTACCACTATACCAAGTTATGAGGACATTTACTTGAGCAATTCTCCTATACTAGAAAATGTTTTTCACGTTCCTAAACTGTTCGCAAACCTTATTTTCATCCAAAAACTCACTAAAGATACCAATCGTCAAGCAGCATTCTTCCCTTCCCTTCACTTTGTGTTTCAGGAACAAGACACAAAGAAAATGATTGGGCATCCTAAAAAGGAGAGTGATGGCCTTTACTACTTATAGAAGTGGAAGAATTAAGGTTGAGAATTTCTTTCCTCCATCTTTTTATGAGTATGTCATGTCCAATATTAATGGAATTTGGTATCATTGTCATTTAGGTCACCTACCTTAGGATGTCCTTAAGTTGATATTCCTTTCATTATTCAAATTGTTAGCTATTTAGTCCCTTTATTGTTGATGAATGTGAGCTTCCAAAGCATAAATGTACATCTTTTTTGGCCAAGCAATACAAGAACCCATATTCCTTTCTCTTATTTGTAGTGTTATTTAGGGACCTCTCTCGCTCACAATATTTCTAGAGCTAAATGGTTTATCTTGTTCCTTGATGATTGTAGTCAAGGAAAGTGGACTTATCTTTTGAAAAATAAATCAAATGTCAGGGGGCGGTTGGTTTATATGAGAGAATGGTAATAGTAATGGGAATAAATATAGTAAAGAATGGGAATGGATATATTCATTATAATTATAATGGTTGGTTAAGAGCAAGGAATGATTACAATTACCATTGACAGTGGTTAATTTGTTAAAAATATTGATAAAAAAATTGTTATATTTTAATTATTTAATTAATTATATTTAAATTAATTAATGAATTATATTTTAATTAATCAATTAATTATATTTTAATTAATCAATTATATTTTAATTATACTTAATTAAAATTTAAAAAGAAAATATAGGTGTTTGTCACGCCTGTGTGAGCGTGACAATAAGTGTGACAACACTTACCTGTTAGTTAAGGAATGAAAGTTATTTCTCTCAGATGTGGCACGTATGGAGTAATACCGAGAAGTGGGATATGAAAAAACTTTTCATTCAGTAATAATAAATAACTAATCAACGTTTTTCATTCCATACCCATAGATTCATTCTCAATCTCCTTAACCAAGCACCCCCTCAATATTTTTTGAAAAAGATAAGGATAGAGACCTTTTTCTTCTTGAGTTACCTACATCATCTATACCTGTATCAATGACATCTCAAATGCAATCCGAGTTTGTATCTTCCCAAAACAAAATCCAAATTTCTCCTCAAGACCAATCTAAACCAGATTTGGTTGGTTAAGACACATGTTTAGGGTCAGTGGTCATCTCAAGCGTACTCAAGAAAGAAGAAACTTATGCCTAGACCAAAGCAAGTCCAAGCATCAAACTTGAACTCTAGAAAATCCCTTTAATTCCAACTAAGACTATTTCTGACATTGGCTTGCCACTTGTTATTAAACTAGGAACTAGGACGTGCACTAAACACCCATTATATCCACTCACATTTTTGTGTCTTTTGAAAAATGTTCACCTTCTCATAGGGGCTTCTTTATGAGCTTAAATACTATATCCATTCCCATCACATTATCTGAGGCTTTATCGTTTAAAAATTAGAAAAAATGTTATGAATATTAAAATGAAGGATTTGGAGAAAAAACAAACTTGGGAAGTAGTGGACTTACCAAAAGGAAAAAGGCCAATAAGATGTAAATGGGTTTGCCTATGAAGTATAAAGCAAATGCACACTTGAGAGCTAAGCAATACTGGTAGCCAAGGGTTATACTCAAACATATGGGACAGATTATGAAGAAACTTTCTCCTATTGCTAAGATGAACATAGTATTGTTACCCATAGTTGCTCACTATGATTGGCACTTATAACAATCTGATATGAAGAATGCCTTCTTGCATAGAGATCCCATACTAAGCTGACATTGTCTATGTCGTAAGTGTAATCAGTCAATTCATAAAGAAGTTCATTTGCAAGCATCATACAAGGTGTTGAACTATCTTAAAAGGACTCCAAGAAAAGGCATTTTGTTCAAAAGGAATGTTGGAGTTGTACTCGACGCATACACCAATGCAGAGTATACTAGGTCAATGATTGATAGAAGATCAACCTCTAGGTACTGTACTTTCCTTGGTAGAAATTTAGTTATATGGAGGAACAAACAACCAAAAGTGGTCGCCAGTCAAACAACTAATTTCCCACAATGGCTAATCTACATGTATGGTGACTTTATCATCAACCTTTTCTAAAGAAGGATGGTAACATAAAGAGAAGAATTTAATATACTTCCACAAAAGGTTGTTTAGCTACATTCCACTTAACAAATTGATGCTTAAACCACTTTCCATTTCTCAAAGAAAGCTCTTTTATCTATAGCAAGAAAACTCAAGGTAGGAGAAATAAATTTGCAATGACAATATCAAAAGGGATTCTTATCTAGTGTAAAGTTCAAAAGAGCCAACTTCTCCTTTTCAATATGTCCACATATTAGCTTTACGCCATTCTTTCTAACCTATTAGTTCAGCCTACTTTTCCTTGAAGTTCCAAAGCATCATTGGTCAAAAGCAAGAAACTTTAGTTTTAGCTTTTATCTTTAAATTGAAAAGTCATGAAAGAAAATAGAAGCTGAAAGACAAAAATTTTAGTGTTATATAAGATATATTGATTATATGGGAAAGGAAGCATACTTAAACAAAGAAGAAACTAGCTTAACTTCTTGTAAGTAAAACAATAAAAGAAACATAATTGACTACCACTTACCTTGCGTATGCCTTTAGGAGGTTGCATAAACACCTTTTTTTGATCTATTGATGCTATAGATGAGTGTAAGGGTAGAACCCAATCATAAGATGGCCCACCAAATCTATAAGATGCAATAAGCCTATCAACTAACGTGTAAATTTCTGAAGCTCCCTACAACAGAACAATAAAGATAATCAGTAACATAGGATACAATACTAAAAGAGAACATGACTCCAAAATAAGCTCATATGAATTCTTTATCAGATGAACTTACTGGCAAAAACACAAGTATTGCCCCCTCCTCACAAGTTTCGTCAACATGACATATCAAATCTTCAAGGAGATCATAATCAATGAATTCTTCGTTCAATCTTTTCTGAAGAAAATAAAAGATCAGACAGCTCCAAAATCAAGTTGTTAATAATGGAAAACTATACCAGATTCATGTTTATGACACTTACTAAGTTCTTCCTTGTTTGTTCAGTGTATGATTCAAAATTGCTTGAAACGTAATAGGGGTTAACACAATCCTCAGAAAGCAGAGAATCATCACCCCATCCAGACAAGACAAGATTCTTCTTACCCCTTCGATTATTCACAGGGCCACTCTATAGCTACAATACTAATTAGTTAAGAGTTTCATAAAACAAGATAAATATCCACTATCATAAAACACATTGGAGCTTGCAATACACAGAAAACCTTATAAGCATTTAACATTATGGTGAATTCACATGCTACATGACCATGAATAAGTAACCAAAACTTATGACTACCCCAGTAATGCAGAGCCACTTTTTATATAAAGAAATAGGAAGTTAAAACATGCAAGTTAGACGAGCAATTTTTAATGACCGAAAGAAGCCTCAACTAGATATTTTTTGAAAACATTTCTTTACTTACATGCTATTTCAGATTTTTCCAATAGGTTCAATGTGTTTATAGTTTCTTAAGTGACGTCTCATTAATGCATAATTTGTATGGTACATCAACCCAATTAAAAATGCTCTTATTAGTGGACAATGCAAAAGCGTATTGCAGTAATATAAGCTGAACAGATGTATATTATTATTCCCTTAACAGTCAATACATAGGTACAAGTATATATAGGAATACAAGGATCTATTTTAGGAAACTAACAGCTGTACATAATATTCTAATTGATCTAATTTAGGCAACTTTTAGGAGTTATTAACACCTAGGAAATATCTACCCAGATATTTCCCAACACGTACCAACTCACAATCAATGCAACAATTTTTTACAAGCTATACAACCAACAAACGAAGTGCCATTGAAATATATATAGGAAAAAAATCAAACTAAAATGCTTGAATAGTATAAGTTTACCAAAATTAAAGAAAATAGAAGAGCAAAACCAAGACATTACTCTATTCATTTTCCATAATCAAAATACTAAAGCACCTTATCAATTGTGGATTTTTGGTATCTTAAGAAAGCTGGAGAATCTGAATCTAAAACATAGTTGATGCCCTCATATACATCCTCCAAGAAGTAAGTTGTCACAGGATGTGCTCGACCTATCGCAGTAAGCACAGGGCAATTTCCAAAGTAGCTGGAAAATAAGCTAGAATCAACAGTTGCAGACCTGAGTTGAAACAAAATAAAAAGATCAATAAGCACACAGAGCACCAAAGTTATATCACAAATGCAAAAAAATAGAAATAAGATATCATAAGTGGAAAATATACATCAGGATAACTTTCAGATTTGATGTTCCATTAGAAGATTTCTTCTCAATCAGGTTCTTCAAAATAATTAGTAGGAAGTCACCCTGTAACAGTAAAGAATATAATTAATATTGTTCAACTAACTTCCGATTTGATATATCAAAGCAGGACATTTTTCCTTTTGAAGAGAGTTAAAAGGCAAAAAATAAGCAAAGATTTTCAAAGTAAATAAAAGGATGATTACAAACCATTCATAAAACCCTACAACATTTTCTTAAATCATACTGACTGGCTAATAGAGATATATTAGGCACAAAGTACACGCAACAATGACATCAACCATTAGATCAAGAAATCTAATTCCCAAGTTACCCTACATTATTGCAGGTGGCATCAGATAGAAAGAAACTGAACTGAATTCCAAATGCTTTGAGTATAAAACAAGACCCTTTTTAAAATAGCATTAAACTGTACTTACCAAAAGAGAACGCTCGTGCACTTCATCAACTATCACATGCGTAACATCAGTCAAGTTCCTATCCCCCTGCAAATTGTTTGACAATAAAAAAGAAAAAATTTATGGGTATTGTAAATGGGACATAAGCTGAGAACATACGTTCAAATTTCTACTGTCTTCTAATGAAAAAATGCCTATTAATCTTCAAAATAACACTAATCCCTGAGGCTTTCATTTGATGTAGGAACTAATGCAAACAAAGCTGTCAAATATTAAGATCATACTACAAGAATCTTTGATAAGTAAATTTTCATACAGCAAGCTTCCTCAGAAGAATCCCTGTTGTACAGAAGAGAAGCTTTGTTTTCTCATTCCTGTGAAATATAAAACGAAAGATTAATTCTCAAACACATATGATTAAAAAAATAGGCAAAAAACATCAATAAACACATGGCAGAAAATGTCCTTCATTTCAACTCTCAACAGCAAACATGAGTTATAGATAGAAAAGGGGAAGGAAAAAACTTTAACACTTAAAAATCAACAAAGATGGCAATCATTGTATGCATAATAACCTTTCGAGTGTAACACTACTGCAGGGAAACATATTAAATTGATACTATCCACCTTTCATCTGTGAGCACTACTGACTTAAAACAACCTTTAATCATCAATAGATTGACCACCTTCATTTTATTTTATGGGTATAGGAAACTGACAAAAATCTATTGCAGTTTCTCCTTTTCATTTTAAGGAGAGAAAATAATGAGGCTAAAATATACCTCAGGAAAACAATCAAAAAAAAAAAACAGCTACATCTTGCATAAAACAACTATAAGCAAACAGTGGTAAGAGGATGTTTTGCATGTGAATTTCTGAACACAAGGAATGAGTAAAACTAGAGATAAAAAGAAGCAGAAGAGATGAAAGATTAACACCTTGCACTATCAAGGCGAACTTGATAACCAACCAGAGAGCCATCTGAACCAGGTGAAGATTCACAACGCTCGTCAGAAACTCTTTCAGCCACAGAAATAGCCTATAGTTTCATGCAAGAATTAGACATTGTAGTCAAAATAAGACTAGGAAAACTCTTATGACAACCCTCCTACTATGAAAAGATAAAATACATGATAAATAAATTGATTTTTAACTTCTTTTCTGATATTATTCCAATACTATTCACAATATACTTATGAATACTTGTTTCCATATATTTTGATTCGCATGATGGATAGAAGAGTAAGCCAATTATTTGATAGAGCTAATATAAATTTACAATCTGGGATTTACAACTGTTTTAAGTTTGCTGGGACCAGGAATTTAGCGCTGAAATTTCAGAGTAGGATGTTTGAATTCAGATTGGGTTGTTGGGGTTTACCGAAAAGCAATTTGAACAAAGGAATAGGTTTAGGAATCACTCCTACAGTTGTTAAACTCGGAATTACTCCTAGAACTTAAGAATCACTCTTAGGAAAAAGCATCATACCTTCTAATCTTAAAATTCAAAAATCACAAAGTAAATATATTATAGTCACTAGACCGATTTCTGGTTATGGGACCCTGCAAAATAATAATCAGGTGAGCTGTTTTTAAGGGTTTCTCTTCCTTTATAACCTTCAATCTCTTAATGTAAGGAATATAAAAGTAAAATTCTGCTTCCTTTATTTCCAGCTTTGAAACGCTTAAACAGACTCCTCCTGACAGCCTTGACACTTCCTAACAACTTCCTGATTAAGGCTACAAAATCTTGACTGAAAAATAGAAATAAAAACAGCTGTTATTAATTCAATTTCAAATTAGAAAATCAACTTATCTGCTATTTTATCTTCCTCCTCTTCCTAGGAGTGAATGTCTCATAGACTTGGTCAACTCGAGAAGCACCATAACACCAACTTCAAATTGAATGTCCCAGTGATGGGAGTCATAATTTGATTTCATCACATGTTGGGTTTACAATAAGTGGTCCCTCAAATCTGCCAATAGTTGCTGTCTGGTTTACAATTCAGCATCAACTGTTGTAACTTTGGAAAGACCGAGGTAGTAAGATAATAATTTGGTCAAGGACAACCATAAACTATCTCAAAAAGTGTGGCTTTTAAAGATGTGTGGAAGCTAGTATTATAGGAGCATTCAATCCATACAACCCAATTAAGCCAGAGTCGGATGGTTGCCAGTGAAACATCGAAGATACATCTTCGGGACGCAGTTAACAGCTCTATTTGACCGTCTTTTTAGGGATGACAAGCTGAACTGAAAGAGAAGAGCCACTCAATCGAAATAATTCTATCTACAATGAGCTAGTGAAAGTCACATCCCAATTACTAACAATGAATTCCGGCATACCGTGTAATTTGAAAACCTAATCAGAAAAGATACGAGCCATAGAAATTATTGTATATGGATAAGATAGTGGAAGGAAGTGAGCATATTTGGAAAAACAATCCACCACCGCTAGTAACACTGATTTGCATGTGAAATGGGAGGCCATCGATGATGTCCATGGAGATATCTTACCAAATTTGAATAGGAACCGGAAGAGTTTGTAAGAGACCTACCGACTGTAGGTGCTCTGGCTTATTTTCTAACAATTCTCATGAATTCTGACCGTATCTTGGACTTGGCATTTCATGCTAGACTAATATAAATCAACAGATAAGTGATGAAGAGCTTTTTGATACCCTTTATGGTATTGAGAATGAATGGAAAAAATAATAGCTTGAGGATGAGAAGAACGTGAATTAAAAAGTCTACTTTTAAAGAAAATAAGTCCAATTTTTTGAGTCCAATTATGCCCCCCTTTCTTAGCAACAATGTGATCAATGAGCTGCTGTAAATCTGATGAGCTGGAAATATTCATGCTAACAGCAACATGGAAAGTTAACCGTGGCATGGAAATTTTAGATAATGTACCCACATCTTGTTGCTGCCGTGAGATAGCATCTGCTACAACATTCTACCGACCCGCTCCGTATTCCACTAAAGAAATCAAACCGTATCAGCTTATTAATTCAATGTTGTTGAGAAGACGTGATTGTTGTTAGCTCTAACAGAAATCTAAGCCTATAGCGAGCATTTTTCAGTTGCCCCTTTCCTAAGCAGCATAAACATTTGCTCGCTTATGAAAAAGAGTCAAGTTAGCAAATGAAATTGAACCCAATAGATATGACCTCCAATGGTCCGACTTTCTTGTTGGAGAACAACCACGACGCCCGAGTCAGAGGCATCACATTCGCCTCTAAAAACCTTGTTGAAGTCAGAAAGAGCCAATACTAGGATTGATCTAACTACAAGTTTTAAAGCTTCAAAAGCTTTCTAGCACTCCATAATTTAGGGAAAAGAATTTTTTCTTAACATGGTCATCAAAGGAGATGCAAAGGTTCTGTAACTGCTAACAAATTTCTTATCATAGCCCACAAGACCCAAAAATCCTTGTAAAGCATGAACAATACCTAGTTCGACGATTGAATCATGGGTGTAAATTTTTGTGGGTCAATTGCAACTTCTTGGGAGGAAATTAAATGGCCCAAATAGAAAATTTGGGTCCGCCCATATGAGTGTTGTTTTAGCAATGTGAAGACTAGACGCAAGTGTTGAATATGTTTTGCTCACATACAACTACAAATTAAAATGTTATCAAAGAAAACCAATACAATCTTCCTCAGGTACTACCTGAATATATAATTCATGAGGCCTTGAAAAGTGGATGGGCATTAGAGAGACCAAAGGGAATGATCGAAAATTCGAAGTGGCCATGATGGTGCGAAAAGGTATCTTCTGCACGTCTATCTCTCTCATTCTGACTTGATGATACCCAAGTCCAACTTTGAGAAGTAACAACCCCCATGTAATTCTTCCAATAATTCATCACTCACTAGTTTGTTGTCCTTCATCATATGGAAATTTAGTGCTTGGTAGTCAATACAAAATCTCCATAAATTATCAGCCTTCTTCACCAAGAAAATAAGAGAACAGAAAAGGGACTAATTAGGTCGAAGAATTCCTTGGTTGAGCATCTCATCACATTGCTTTTCTACTTTATTTTTATGGATATGTGGGTAACATTAGGGGCACATATCAATGGACCCAATCCTAGATTTAGAGTTATACGATAGTCACAACCTTTATATGGGGCAGGCCCTGTGGCATATTAAATATGAAGTGGCACTCATTAAGGACTCTTTGGAGTTCTATCTCTTTACCCAATTCTAAGGAAGAAGTGGACAAGGAAGCAATTGTGTTGGTGGAGGAGTCCTTACTGCCATTACTTCTTGATTTTACCATTAAATCTCATTTCCATATCAACAAAATCCCAAAAAATATGGTCAAGCATTCTAAGCCAATTAACTCCCAACACTTCACCATATTCACAAAGAGGCAACATATATAAATTTGGATTGAAAAAGTTGAGTCCCTAACCTTGTGGGCAGTAAATAGGATATTCCATTACAACATAACTTTCTCCATTGGCCACCATAACCCGCAATTCAGCCTTAGGTTCCATGCGAATTTTCAATTGTTCCACCAATGCAGCATCCACAAAGCTGTGAGTGCTCCCATAGTCGATCAAAATAAGTAAAGGTTTACTATTGAAAAATTCTCCACTTGCATGGTCTAAATTTGTTCATTCCTATTATAGCATGAAATGATATTGCTGGTTCTTAACTTCTTATGCCATCTCCTCTTCTTCATCAATACCTTCCAACCAAAACAATTTTTTGCATTAATGTCCCAATTTATACTGCTCATCACAATTGAAACACAATCCCTTGGCACGCACCTCTTCCATCTTTGCTCGGTTCAACCTTTCGATAAAAGGAGTTCGCTGATTTCCCCCTTATAGCAACCTTTCGTACAGATTCATCGCTCTAGGGATTACCTCGCTTTTCATATAGTCTGGCCAAACTCATTGCACTAGGTCTTGAGGATTCTACCACTCTACTTCTATAGCAATGGCTTCCTTTAACCTACTAATGAAAATTTCGACATCCTATTCTTGAGATAAAGTACTAACCTGAGCTCCTGGTTGCTCAAGTTGCCTTTTGTATTCATCATCAGTACTAGTTTGTCAAAGTTTAGAAATAGCTTGTTGTTGCGAATGGGAGGCCAAATCACAAATTACAATTGGTTTCGAAATTCTACCATGACGTGAGAGGTTGGTCCATCTCTAGCTTGATAACCACAATTGGGCATCGCTTTCAAGGTGGAAGAAAGCTAGATGTACGTTTTCTTCCTTTGGTTCATTGATGATGGAATAAGTGTTCGCACCAACTTAGCCATCCTAAGGGATCAGTAGAGCCATCAAAAGGGGGGAATCAAGTTTTGAAAACTTAGGAACCAAATTTCCCCTTCTTGATTTACCATTCAAGGTCATGCACCTTAGTGATTGTGATGATTCTGCCTTTCCCAAGATTTGCAGCTAGGTTGTGAGAAAGTTCTTCCAATTAAGTCGTCACAGCATTTTGCCTAGCCTCGCTAACCACCTTTTCCTATTCTCTCTCTACTATGTCTTGGCTCGATCCTCCTAGTACATAGCCATAAAGGCTTCTAACTACTGTTGTAAGGTACGTTGTTCTCCCATAACCAGTGGCTCTGATACCAAATAGTTATAGTCCCTAGATTGATTGGTGGTTATAGGACCCTGCAAAACAATATCAGATTGGTTGTTTTAAATCATTTTTCTTCCTTTATGGCCTACTTTGGTAGGTTAGGAAGAACGGGCTCATTAGAGGGAGCCCTTCGATCTCTTAAAGAAAGGAATTATGAGTGTAAAATTTTGCTTCTTATATTTCCAGCTTTGAAAAGCTTAAATAGACTCCTCTTGATAGCCCTAACACTTCCCAACAACTTCTTGATTGAGGCTATAAAATATTAAGTTTAAAAAGAAATAAAAACAATTTTTATTTATTCAAATTCAAAAATAAATTTATCTACTTTTCTATCTTCCTCTTTTTCCCATGAGTGAATCTCTTGTAGAGTTGGTCAAAAGGGACTATCCAAACACATTTCCCTTTGTCCAATGGACTATTTGTTGTTGCTAACTTGCAAACAAAATCACTCTATTATTAATTGAAATGTTAAAACATATCTAGTTAGTAAAGATCCTAGAACCCTAATCATAAAAGAATAAGAATCCCATCTAAATTTCTCAAGTGGAAATTGAATTCTAGACTAATTGGGATTCTTTACTCCCCTATAAACTTGAGTTCTAAGCAAAGTATAAAAACAGGAAATAACTTTTCTCAAACCCCTTTATAATAAGGAAAACCAGCACAAAAAATTCAACAAATTACTTATTAGCCCCTTTATCACTGTTCATGAGAATAGTAACATAAATAGTGGTGCTCGCAAATCTCAATCTTTTACATTCCACCAAATTAAGGCTTGGGGTTCAGTTATCTATCCTTTCTTGCTCCTTTCATAAACTTTAAGCTGCTTTCCATCACCCATGCTCCCTCTAACCCATGCTTCAAATGATTTAGGTAACATTTTGGAGTTCTTTCATGAAAAGGAATAAATCAGGTTGTCAATGACCAAGTGATAATTGGGATACGAGAATTTGAAGTCTAAGAGCATTAAGATCATAAAACCCCTCACGCAACTAGAGTTTCATATACATCAGAAAATAAGTTTGAAATTAAACTTCTCAAACTTTCTAACTCCCTTAAAAGGCCTAAATACAACCTAACATGACATAATTATAACTCCCTTAAAAGGCCTAAATCCAACCTAACATGACATCAATATAGCCTAATAAATCAGGTAACGAAGTCTATCTAGACTAGCTCCTTTTAGCGTGGATAAAAAGTACAAAACGTTGAACCTGGACAGAAGCAATACTCACCGCTATTCTCCTAGGTTGAGTGCATATGATATTGCAAAATCCACCGTTTCCAGATTCAATCATGTCATCCAATATAAATTGTGGTACCTGCAAGAAATTTCAGTTTAAAAACAGGCTGCATGGCTATGTCAGTTGGAAGGACAAGGCAAGAAACTTGCAACTGTTCATAGAAAAGGCAAATAATCAAATAAAGAGAAGCACAACAGAATAAGCGAAGTTTACTTTCCCTATAGAATCCTAGAAGCATACAATTGAAATGTAAGATTAGTAAAAGGGCAGAAATACAGACCTGAGTGGTCTTTCCAGAACCTGTTTCTCCACAAACAACAACAACGTCATTCTCTCTAAGTGTTTTCAATATGTCATCTTTTAGTCCAGAAATTGGTAGAGAAGTCCTACTTGTGAGAATTTCCTGAAGAAGTGCACATAACTAATGCATAAGTGGAATGTAAGTGCAACTACCCTAGTATAACAACCATAATACATTATAAGTATAGCAATAACGATAGACAACACTTTAAACCAGTGTACTTCATTACATTAATTTATACAAGAACGACAAGAAAATGGATAAAGTAACCTCATATTTGTAGAAATAATAGAGAAAAAAGAGCAAATCTCATAACTCCAGGAATAATATGTTTCTCCTAATTAACTATTTCCTCCAAAGGCTCAAACTACTAGGATAAGACCAATGGACTCTCGAAACAGTAAATCATATGAACCTTCCTTTTTTAAACTTCCCTTAAGCTCCTGTAGTGAACATGAAAAGAAATCACTACCATATGAATTTTCATTTGCCACCAACCTTGTACTTTGGAATTTTATGTTTTTTCTCTTGCTCGTGTCTCAAATAAGTACTTTCCAAATTCCTTGTGTAGTTTACTCCTGTCATATCAAACAATAATCAACAAGGAAATTAGTAACTAGAATTCCAAATTTAAACTTCCATAGCTTTCAAAAAAATTCAAACGTTCGTTGGAATCACAAAAATTGAGAGTATATTCACGTGGGTAAGCATCAAGTCATTAGTAAGTGACTTAATAAATGTCATCAAAGTGAACTACAACAAGTTAAAGGAAGTCCTACAAGAGAGAATCAAAACAAAGAAATCATACTTGCTTATATTATTTTAGTATGAATAAGTAAAATATGAAAAAAAATTATTTTCAAAAGAACTTTTTGAGAAGGAGAAATCAGTGGCTGCAGAATCAAGGGGTTGCTAATTAGTAGGAAATCTGTTCCTAACAGATTGGGAGAGATAGTAGGGGAGATCTAGTAATTAAGTCTTGAAAATATGTTTTTCGGTATTTTATCAAGAGGATTGTATAATTTGAGGAAACTATAATCCCTAGATTTAAGGGATTATAATATGGTAAATCTACATTCATATCAAATAGAATCAACACTCCCCCTCAAGCTTGAGCGTATATATTAGATGCATCCAGTTTGTTACATATATATTATCCTAGGACCCCTTAAGGACTTAGTCAACCTGTCTGCTAGTTGATCCCTAGAGTTCACATAAGAAGTCTTAATAATGCCTGAGAGGATTTTCTCTCTGATGAAGTGACAATCAACTTCTATATGCTTGGTCCTATCGTGAAAGGTTGGATTTGATGAGAGATACATAGCTAACTGATTATCACCAGCAAGTTCCATAGGATAAATCTCACAAAACTGCAACTCCTGGAACAAGTGCTTTAACCACAAAAGTTCACAAGTAGCATTAGCCATACCACGATACTCTGCTTTCGTGCTAGACCTTGCAACAACAGTTTGCTTCTTGCTCTTCCACAATATTAGGTTTCCTCCAATAAGAACACAATAACGAGAAGAGGACCTCCTGTCACTAACATCACCTGCCCACTCTGCATCAGCATATTCAATGATTTTTATATGACCCCTATCCACATAAAGAAGCCCTTACCAGATGATCCTTTAAGGTACCTTAGGATCTGAACTACTGCATTCCAATGATTCTCATATGGTGAGTTAAGAAATGTCAGGTCTAGTCATAGTGAGATAGTTCAACTTTCCCACTAACCTTTTATACCTGTCTAGATCATAATAGGGCTCCCCTTGATTAGATAGCAGCTTCACATTTGGGTCCATAGGTGTGTCAACAGGTTTACAATCAAGCATTCCAATTTCTTCCAAAATATCAAGAGCATAATTCCTTTGAGAGATTGCAATACCTGTCTTTGATTAGGCCATTTCAATCCCAAGAAAGTATCGTAACTGACCAAGGTCTTTAGTTTGAAAATGCTTGAACAAATATCGCTTCAATTCTGTAATGCCTTGTTGATCATCACCTATAATGACAATACATCCACATACACCACAAGATAAATAAAGGTACCCAATTATGAGCGTTTAAAAAATACAGAATGATCTGCCTCATAACAAGTCATGCCAAATTGTTGGATGACTTTGCTAAACTTCCCAAACCATACTCGAGGTGACTGTTTTAAACCATATAAGGATTTCTTTAACTTGTAGACCCAGCCTACCTCCCCCTGAGCAACAAACCCTGGTGGTTGCTCCATATAAATCTCCTCCTCCAAATCACCATGTAAGAAGGCATTCTTAATATCAAGTTGATACAAGGGCCAATGTTTGATGGCAGCCATAGATAAGAACAAATGAACAGATGCTATCTTAGCAACAGGATAGAAGGTATCACCGTAATCCAAATCATAGATCTGAGTGTATCCTTTTGCGACTAGACAGGCTTTCAATCGGTCGACCTGTCCATTAGGACCAACTTTAACGGTAAAAACCCATTGGCATTTGACTGTAGATCTGCCAGGTGGAAGTGAAACAAGTGTCCATGTATGATTGGACACCAAGGCTGTCATCTCATCAATCATAACCTGTCTTAATTTGGGATGGGATAGTGCTTCCTGAACAGTCTTAGGAAAGGTAATAGATGATAAAGTAGAAACAAAGGCATAGTGTGAAGGAGATAATCAGTGGTAACTCATAAAGTGATAAATGGGATGAGGCTTACGAGTAGAGCGTGTACCTTTATGGAGTGCAATAAGTTGGTCATCAGAAGTATCATGCAGGACCGCAACAGGAGAAGAGATTGGGGCTAGAACTGAAACACGAGTATCAACTGAAAGAGGAAGCTCTAATTTGTCTAGTCGTCATCGCTCATAAGTAATACCAAATCGATGCGAGGAAGGATCAGCCTGTAATTGTGGATCCGAAGATGAGTCAAGAAGAGGCACAGGTAATACCTGTGAAGTCGTGTCAAATGTAGTTGATGATGCGAAGAATGGTGTATCCTCAAAGAAGGTAAAATCTGCAATCATACAGAAACGGATTGTAGTGGGGGAATAACACTGATACCCTTTCTGAACCCGAGAATACCCAAGAAAGATACACTTAATAGCACGAGCAGACAACTTGTCACATCTAGGAGACAGATTATAAACAAAGCAGGTAGAACCAAACACACGTGGGGGCACAACATAAAGAGGATCCCTAGGAAACAAGATAGTATAAGGAACCTTGCTACCCAGAATAGTAGATGGCATGCGATTGATTAACATGCAGTAAGTACCGCATCACTTCAAAATTTTAAAGGCACTTTAGCATTTATTAATAGAGTGCAAGTTGTATCAATAAGATGACGATGATTAAGTTCATCCACTCCATTTTATTGGGGTGTATGAGGACAACTAGACCAATGTATGATGCCATGAGATGCCAAAAATGATGTGAATGAAGCAGAAAAATATTCTTTGGCATTATCACTGTGCAAAACCCGAATTGTCTTTCCAAATTGGTTCTTGATTTCTGAACAAAAAGTCTTGAAGGCATCAAATAATTCAGAATGATCTCGAATTAAAAATAGCCAGGTACATCTTGAAAAGTCATCAATGAAGGTAACATAATACCTATATCCTAAAACAGACGTAACACGACTAGGACCCCAAACATCATAATGAAAGAGATCAAGAGGAGACATAGTTTGACTACTGACACTACTTGGAAAGGAAACCTGACATGTTTTCCACGTTGACATGACTCACACTTCAAGGACTTCAAACAAGAAAGCTTTGGAACCATTTGCTTTAATTTTTCTAGATTTGGATGACCTAGACGACAATGAAGAAGATTAGGAGACTTTGAAACAACAAATATGGTAGATGAATGAGGTTGTAGGTAGTAGGGACCTCGTGATTCAAATCCAACTCCAATCGTCTGTCCTGTACTCCGATCCTGTATAAGAAAGGAATCAGAACTGAAGGTTATGGAACAATTTAGAGTGTGAGTCAGTTGACTGATAGAGATTAAATTAAAAGGACAGCCAGGTACAAATAAAACAAAATTTAAAGGTAAAGTTGTAATAGGTGAAGCTTGTCCAATGCCAGTGGCTTGTTTCTTAGATCCATCAGCAAGAGTAACACTGTGGGGTGTTGTAGGTAGTGACAGTTTAGTGAAAAGAGAGGGATTACCAGTCAAGTGATCAGAAGCACAGCGTCTAAAATCCATGATCAAGCAGAATGGGAGAGGCAAATGGTAGAATTACCCGTATGTGATACAGTGGCCAAAGAAGAGGCCTGTTAAGTTTCCTTAAACTGAAGGAATTCCTTATATTCATTGGCAGAAAGACGATGATCTACCTCAGACTCAATCTTTTGTTCAACATTTACCAGAGACTGAGTGACATTGGTTGTTTTGTTTGGAAATCCATGTAAGGAGTAACAACAATCCTGAGTCTGTCCATCTTAGTCACAATAGGAACAATGGAAGTTGCGTCTACCACCTTTGCCACGACCACCACCTTGACTTCCTCGGCCAGATGAATTAGAGACCAAAACAGCAGACTCAGAAGCCGCTTGAAAATCAATTTCTGGCGAGGGAACTCGAAGTAAATGATCAATGAGTTCCACCACTATAGGAATATTAGGATTTGTCAAGGTTGGATTCCGAACGGATTCATAGTCTGGATGAAGACTGTGGAGAATAAATACCATAAGCATATTATCTAGCTTTGTTGACATCTTTTGTGCATCGTCATTCATCATCATTAGTTTGATTTCATCACAAAGAGACTTCTACTTGTTCAAATAAGCAGGCAGGTCAGTGTCTGTCATCTGAAGTAACAATAAACTACGAGTCATCTCATAAAGCCTTTGTATATCATTAGCATAGATAGTTTCTGCCTTCTTCAAAATATCATAACATGTTTTGTAAGGGCAGAAGTGGACCATCAATCTAGTCTCAATGGATTGCCATAAAAAGGATACAAGCTGATAGTCAGCCCTTTCCCACTCTTCGTTCTCCAATGTAGCAATGTCAAAAACCTTCTTAGAGAGGTGATCGAATAATCCTTGGCCCAAAAACCAAATTTCTACAACATTACGTCAATCTAAATAATTCTTCCCATTCAACTTCTCCCAGGTAATGGTAAGACACCCGGAAAAGACAAAGGAGACCAAATTCCTTTTTGGAAGCTAACCTTTGGCAGATTCAGCCATGGAGAAGACAGAGAAACAAGAAAAACAGCAGTGAAATTAGAAGAAAACAAGTGAACAATACTCAACGGAGAAACAACTCAAGGGGCGACGTCACAACAGTGAGTTCTAGAATCAAAAAGTTAAAAATACAAAGAGGAGGCGTCGACAAACACAACGGTGACAGCAACACTGTCAGTAGCAGCCTGGAAGCGACGCCTGGGGAGGCATCTGACAGCGGCGTTTTAGTGGCTGGCCGATCAGCACTCTCTGAACCTTGGTGTTGCTTTAGACACCAGAAGACCGGAGCAAGGGTCAGGGCTCACAGCAATGGCTGAAACCCTAAACTACCGTAACAAGAACCTTAAATGACTCTGGTACCAAATTAAGTCTTGAAAATATGTTTTTCTGTATTTTATCAAGAGGATTATACAATATTTATATACAATTTGAGGAAATTACAATCCCTAGATTTAAGGGATTATAATATGGTAAATCTACATTCATATCAAATAGAATCAACACCAGTCAAAGTAAATAAATGAGGTGATAATTAAGATATTTGATTTGTGCAGAATTCTTTCCTAGTATAGATACTATTGTACTCCTATTTATATGTAATCTAAACAGAAGAGGAAAAAAAAAATGAAGGTCACTTTTTTCCATAGAACTCCATTACCACATGTAAACAATGAGTAAGTAGATGAGCCATAAGTTCAAAGACAACACAATCAATAGGCGTGGAACTACATACTTTCAGTAATTGGATCAGCATCAATAACAATCGAATTACTAGCTTCTTCAACATGAGAGCTTCTTAATGTTTTTGAGGAACCATTTGAGGCTTCAACATCAGTTACTGGAGTAGAACTTCCTGCATTCAACAACCAATCCACGAAGCCAGCTCTTTGACTCTCTAAACTATCGTCCACTTTGCTTGATGATGCCCCTATAAGAAAGTTTAGATATTAGAAAAGCAAAGAACAACATTTATAACAAAAAATTGGTGCAAAAGGAGAAAAGGGAAAATAATAGAACTTGCTCCAACATCAATTCTAACCACAAATTCAATTGGGCAGGTAAACTAACAAACTGAATTGAGGGATCTTTAATAATTGCCACAGTAGGCAAACCAAGCAATGTATGAACTTGCATCCATCACTCAATAGAACTCAGACATAAAGGAAATACCTTGTTTCCATTGGAGGACAAGAGAAGCATATGGTTCAGTAATAACTAAATGGATCGGAAGATCGGGGAAGAGTTCAATAAGGGCAAATGCTGCAACCTTGTTCTGTGCATCCTGCAATTCAAATAGGTTTCCAACAAACAAATGATTAATTTTCACTTTGTTCACTATCTTTTATATCTTTTTGTTTATAATACAAACACTTATCACCAAATACCCTAATAAATATTTATTCTCTCCTTGGAAAACTGTTCAACTTTGAGCAACAAGCATCAAGTCACTTGGACACAAGAATAAAGCGACAGAATGAAGAAACATGTAACTTGGGAAGAGGAAATCAAGATTAGAAAAAAAAAAAGCATATTGAAACCCTCAATTGAATTTCAGCATTACTAGTTCAAATGGATTTCCAATTAGCGTAGCAATTTTGACCAATTATCGTAATTCAAGAGAATTTTGCAGAGGCAACTTCTCATTATGTTAAGAAACCCATGAAACTGAAGAAAGTTCGATAGGGGAGAATGTAGAGATTGTATTATTTACGTATAGAATAGGGTTACAGCAGTAGATCATCCCTTAGGAAGAGTTCCCAGGCCTATAAAATTCAATATACTCTCCATAATGTTTCCCTCTCTCTCCTATAGTCATCTATATGTTGTCCTCTACAATCTCTCTCCATAACTAACTACTAACAACCTGCCCAGGTGGCAATTGTCTCATTCCCCATCTTACCCCTACGCATATATGTTTGAATAAGCTTAGGCTGCTTCACTATGGGCTGAACACTATCACTAGGAGGAATGCTAACAATTCCCTCCTCCTCAATAGGCACCTTGTCCTCAAGGTGAATAGAAAGAAAAATCTGCATCCTCCCAAGTTGCTTCCTCTGCTGGTTTGTTTTTCCAACGAGCAAGCCACTGTAGGATGTTGCTGCCCTTGGACTTAGACATGCAGGAGGCCAGAACTGCTTCTGGTGTAGACAATTCTGTAGAATCCGTCTCTAATCCGTGAGGGAGGTCATGCTCAATAGGATGGTCATGATCCCTTCTAGGTGGCAGCCCTCTAGAATCTTGAAAAACTGATTCAAGCCTAAATAGGACAGGTCGCAACTCCTCTTGTTTTACTGCATCCAAGGTTCCCATCTCTTCAGATAAAGACCCACTGATTCCCATAAACCACAACATACCCTCTACTTCCACGTCCCGATTCTTTAAAATCTGTTGTAAAGCATGAGGAGAGGAGGCTTGCATGTTAATTCCTTGCAAGGTAACCTCTGCACCTCTCCGGGTAAATGACATATACATCTTCTTCCAATCAATCCTTACCTCACTTAACGTTTCCAGCCAAGCCATCCCTAGGATTCCATTGGGTCCACCAGTGTCAAAGACATATGCATTCACACTAAACCTTTCTCCATTCAGCTCCAACTTAATCTCCTTGCAAATTCCTTGTGAGAAGGATCGATATCCATCTCCCAACATTACTCCTAATGTCTTAGTAGGAATAATGGAAATGCCCATAGTTTGAACCAACCTGCTGGATACAAAGTTATGGCTAGCTCCATTATTAACCAAAATAACAATAGGCATTTCATTTAGCTTACCTAACAAGACCATGGACTTTGTGGGTGAGGTTTGGTCCTTCCCTATTTCCCTGAACTCCATCGAATTACACACCAGCTCCCAATCTTCTTGCTGCCCATTGACCACTGTTGTTTCATTAATATTCGCCCCACTGTCTTCTTTGTCACCCTCCCACACAATTAACTTGTATTCCTTATCTAGACATCGATGGAGTGGACCATAAGTTTTTCCACACTTAAAACACAAACCCTTGGCCCTTCTTTCCATAAGTTGCTCGTAAGATGGATTTCTTGTCCCCCTCCATTTAGAACCTCCTGGACGATTACCATCTGTCATGGTATGTCGGTTTTTATTAGGTGACTCCCTTGCGTCACTCTTCAAACTTCCAGTTGTATGGTTAGGCTGATCTGGACACTGGGCATTATAAGTGCCCAACCGAGACCCAATATTAGCGTGAAAAATATCAGGGCTTAGCCTTCGCTTCTCCGGGTCGTATGATCCCTTCCCGGACTAATTCTCTCTCCACCTTCCGTGCGATAAAGATGAGTCGAGCTCAAGCTGGAGGTTCGTGAGTTCGAACCCGGTTCTTAACCTCTTCACGTAGCCCTCCCAAAAAACAACTCATAAACCACTCTTCGGGAAAGTTGGCTATTCGCGACGCCACCCTCTCAAACTCATCGATATACACGTCCACCGACCCATGCTAAGCCACTGACTTCAATTTCTCAATCGGATCACCCTCATCCCTTTCTCCATAATGTTCAAACAAGGAACGTTTGAACCTTTCCCACATCATTCAGGGGTCGAACTCCCGTAAAGTCATAAACTAGTACAACGTCGTCCCCTCCATGCAGATCTAGACCATCGGCAGGCGCAGCTCAAGGGGAATCTCGTGAATCATAAAATATGATTCAGCTCGCATGACCCATGCAAATGGGTCTTCACCGTGGAATGCTGGTAAGTCAACCCGATGTGCTACATTCCTATATTCTTCCCATGCTTGTTCTATAAAAGCCGCGGAACCGTGGTTCCCATGCCCGCAGGTACCAGTTCCCTGTTGGCCACTTGCAACTCTTTCACCATCAGCAGCGTGCATCGCATGTTTTGCGTGCCTACCACCATCCGCAAAGGAGGATGCGTGGTGGGTAAACGCCGGTGGAGCCTCTTCTTCACTCCCCACGTGCTGCTTTTGTGAATTCTTTTCCATCAGAGTTTTAAACCCATCCCTCAACTCCGACTGCAAGAGGTTCTATGATTTGGCCAGTGTTTCTACACTAGCCATCAAGGAACTAATCTAAGTTCTTAGATCCTTTAAGGTGGTGTCATGTGACTTAATCATCCCCTCTTGGGCTGAGAGGGATGATTCCTGTCTCCTAAGAGACGCCTCCACTGCAGAAACTCTAGCTTTCATCCTAGTTTGCATACAATCTCTACCCAACTTGGTCTCTCAATGAAAGCACCAATTGATAGGAGAGAACGTAAAGATTGTATTATTTACGTATAGAATAGGGTTATAGCAGTAGATCACCTCCTGGGAAGAGTTCCCAAGCCTATACAATTCAGTATACTCTCCATAATGTTCCCCTCTCTCTCCTATAGTCATCTATATGATGTCCTCTACAATCTCTCTCCATAACTAATTACTAACAACCTGCCTATGTGGCAATTGTCTCATTCCCCATCTTACCCCTACACATATATGTTTGAATAGGCTTAGGCTGCTTCACTATGGGCCGAACACTATCACTAGGAGGAATGCTAACAAAGTTTCTCACAAGCCTTTCTTAATTCCTATGAGACTCAACTGGAATGGGGTCTGAGTGGAAGATCAGATTTTTTAGCATGTCACTACTCGCACTACTTGCAAATTAGAAGATTGGAGATACAGATAAGATTAGATTCGATAAGAAGAAAAAATTGGATTTCAAAGTGGCCTAAATCCTAAAAAGAAAGCATATTTTAAAGATGCTTCCTAGTCAAATTTCAAAACATTACCAAATTCAGTTTTTCTTTCAAGCCTTCCTTTTGTAAAAATATGGAGACCATCGAGTTAAAACACCACCACATACATCTTGAAGGTAAATTAGTAAACAAATACCTCAGTAGACACAAATGTCTCATCTTGGTCAGGAAGCTGAATAGTGACCAGTCCACCAGCTTTTCTGCTCTTGCCCCTACCACTAGCTTTACGTAAAATGCTAATAGTATAAGAGAAACCCCTCCCTTTCTCAAGAATTTTATTAAACTTTGGAGCTTCCCAACTTGATTTTTGGCATAATTGTTGGAGAACAGCTTTAGGAATCCTTTGCGGGTCCCCCTATCAACATTTAAATAACTTAGAAAAATCATAAAGAACACAACTGGAACACATGTAAGTACCATAGGAGTTAAATATATAAAACATATATATTGAAAGCATAAGTTTACTAATCACTAAGAAAGATGAAGGAAACCAAAAATAAAACAATGCATATTCAGATTTATTGAGAACTGTCAGAAATTAAGTAGAAAGTGTATTTCCTCTTGTGTTTTTGTTACAGCACTACTAGCTATATATATATATACAAAAACCTAGTATCCAAATCTGGTAGATACCTATAAATCATGGAGTATCTTATCAGAATCTTAGCCAATCCCATCAAAATCTTGACCAATAATATCCTAAGTTAAGGATACAATTGGTTACAAAATATTTTCCTAAAATAGTCTCCTAACTGTACAGTTTTTCCACAAGAACAAATAGAAAACCGAAAAAGCCAGCATCACAAAGTGTGATGTCCAGAATTTGTTGAAAGAAAAATTAGAGAACTAAATTTATTGCTTGAGATGCATTCTACAAGGACATCAATAATAAAAGATAACAAATTTATATTTGAAAAAGTATCATACAATACAAACAAAAAAAGCAATTTTTAGCAAACAAACTATGTGATGCATGTAGAATATATCTACCTTCTTCCAAATGCCATCTAATTTATCTAAATTTTTCCCACCACTTAATTCTTTCATCTTTTCCTTCCTCTGTAAGTCCAACAATTCAACTGGTAAGGTCTCGTTTGATCTATCTTCTAAGAAAAAGTCACCAAGCTCCATATCTGCTAACTCTTTTTCCATATCAACTTTCTCTTCTACGGGCATATTAGAGGGATTAGGATTGTCTGCATACTCCATAGTGCTTGAACACTCAACATCATTTCTGTAAGCTTTTGATTCTTCAGCAAACAAAACAAAGTCAGAAATAGCTTCTGCATCAGATGATGTTGGAGCTCCAATATGTTCACAACACATTTTTTCCTTGTATTTGTCCTCAGACTCACAAACAGAAGCACGCTCATGTTCAAAATCACTCGCCAAGATGTTATCAGAGAATCCTGCTTAATCAATGCAATAACATTTATTGCAAGGCCCTATTACGATGATTAACATGTAGAATATAAGAGAGTGGATTTGACCTCTATCTGATAATTCTTGCTTGAGTTTGCGAATAAGACGGCTTGCTTGTTCTTGCCTTTTTTTGTCCCCACCTTCTTTGGCTTTTGCAGCATCTATTCTCGCAGCATGGTACTCTTTGGCAATAATATCATAAGGTCTTGCTTCAGGACCCTATTAGTAACAAAGGAAACATGAAAACACCAACTTCAAATGCAAGGTAGCAATAAGCAGTACAACTGAATATGTATTAGCATAATTAGACACAATCCAAAAACAAAATATAAGCAAAGATAACTATCAATAAGCCATAACTATATCTAGCAATCATTTAATATTTCAACACAAAACAAGTTAAACCAGCAATGTAGCAGTCACACTAGAAGCGAAAAGCCAAAATTTCTAATTGAAACCATATCAATGAGCATCCAAGAGGATGACTTGAATCATATGTAATTATCTAACAACCCCTACACAAAAATTTGTTATGCTAAGTTGCAGAGCACAAGCTAACCATACCTTACACTAAAAATTAATTTTTGCTGAAGGAAAGAAAAGAAAAAGGATACTTGACTTATATTTGAGGTGTTCCTAACCAAAAAGATTGAACTAGATACAAAAGAATGAGAGAAAATGATAATACCTTTCTGGATAAACTTCTATCATCTTCATCATCCTCCCAACTATTGGATGCCTCCTACAAAAGTATTGTGTATATATAATTGGTTAGGATGACAACAAATAATTGAATTTAATAAGATAGACTCAAAACCTATTCAAGATTGTAACAAAATCAATTGCAAGGAGTAGGCCATGTTTAAGGTGGCTCCTCTGTGCATAGTGACAAGCGATCAAATTCAAGAAATAGATTAAGCAAATGAAGGAGGGCCAATTAAAATAAGCAAGTAAGACCTTGACTGTATATGTTATCACAGTATCACAGTCTCAAAATTAATTTTAATATAATGTAGAAATGGAAGGAATGGTTACCCCTAAAAAGTGAGATTAAAAAAGATGTTTGGTATAACTGTTGGTACCTGTTGAAAGATTTTAGGACTTTTAAAAGGTTTCAAAATGCAAGAATTCACAAGTTTGAGTTGCAAAACAAATATACGGAGGCTTTTAACATCTAATAGATACTATTAAATTCCTCTATCAACTATTGATAGGCCAAAAGAACATTTCTTGATCAACTAGAATCTAAACATCACTAAATTTCAAATCGCTGAGAGTTGATAAGACTTCTTTCATCTTTTCTCTCGATACCTTTCTAAAAAATATAAACCACCAACTCTATCCCATGTGATTCTTACTTCAACTATGTTTTCCCTTTTTCTTCTTTTGGACAAAATATAAAACTTAAATGACCTAATTAAGAGAAACATGAGACCTTAAGCCAAGTCCATCAACTTCTTAAAGCCAAATACTATATGTTAGCCCCTAGCTAAAAACGCTATATGTTATAGGAGTGAATTGTTTGACCTTATAGACCAGAAGATTAGCAACTAAGAATACAAGAAGCTGCATTGGTGGGAAAATATAATCAACTGCTGAATAGTACCAATACTCTATTAAGGCAAAAATCTCGGATGTTCTGGATGAAGGAGGGTGAGAGATGTACTAAGTATTTTATAAGCTCAATTTCAGCTAGGAGGAATAAGAATTATATCCGAATGCTGGAAGATGACACGAGGCGAATCCATGAGGATATCAAAAGTAAGAAGATGGTTGCCTTAGAGTACTTTACTCGGCAATTAGAGACTGTAATGCCAGTAAGAGAATACCCGTAGAGGTTCTAGCAGGGCTTAAACAACTTGATGAAGACAACAAGGTAGCGTTGGTAAGAGAAGTAACAAGGGAAGAAATAAAGAATGCTACTTTTTCAATGAACCCCGACAAAGCCCCAGGACCGGATGGTTATAATGGGAGATTCTTTCAAAAATACTGGAATATTGTAGGAGAAGAAGTGGTAGCAGCAGTGGACGAGTTCTATAAGAGAGGAACAATTCTCAAGGAATGGAATAAAACGTTTATCTCCCTTATTCTCAAACAGAGTAATGCAAGGAAGATGGAATAATTCAGGCTCATAGCTTACTGTAATTTTCTTTATAAAACCATCAAGAAGATCCTACCAAATAGACTGAGAGCGAGCCTAGGGAAGTTAATTAGCCCTGAACAGAATGCTTTCATCAAGTGGAGATCAGTGGGAACAAATATCCTACTATGCCAGGAACTGTTAGAGGCTATCACTCTAAGAGGAGAATGAGGGATTGCACCATAAAGATGGACCTTGCAAAGGCTTATGACTCAATCAACTGGAGCTTTCTTTTTACTATATTGAAGGCAGTCGGCTACCCTCTTCTATTTAGAAAATGGGTTGAGGAATGTGTAACCACTGCTTATATGGCAATCTTGGTGGATGGGGAACCTACAAACCTGATCAAAGCAAGGAGGGGCTTGAGGCAAAGGGATCCATTATCCCCTTACCTGTTTGTCCTATGCATGGAGGTTATGTTAAACTCTCCTTGTGAATACCATACGGTGATACCCAGAGGTCCAGTTCCATGGCAGATGTAAAGGTATGAAGCTCACACACCTAGCTTTTGCAGATGACCTTCTATTGTTTTGCAAGGCTGAGAAAAACTCAATTGATATAATCATGCAAGCCATGAAGGAATTCCAAGAGATTTAAGGTTTAAGAAGCAACCCTCTGAAGGAATTCCAAGAGATTTAAGGTTTAAGAAGCAACCCTCTGAAGAGTTGTTTCTACTTGTCTTGCAACTCAAGTAGAGAGATAGCTTCTACAACTATCGAGATAGGCTTAACACAAGGGTAACTAACCTTTAAATACTTGGGGGTACCAATTTCTCAAGGAAGAATCAGTGTTGTGGATTGTAAACCTCTGTTGGACTTAATTCATGGCAGAATCAACCAATGGAGCAATCGGTTCCTTAGCTATAGAGGCAGGCTATAACTAATTCAGACAATACTGAGCAATCTTACCACTTATTGGATCAACCATTTATCCATCCCCCAAAGTATCCTTAAGGAAATTGATAGGAGACTTAGGGATTTCTTGTGGAATAGCTCAAACCAAAGCAGAAGCAAAGCGAAGATCAGTTGAGACAAAATTTGCAGACCTAAGCAATAGGGTAGATTGGGCATCCATTATGCAAGGATGAATCAAAGGGTGAGTAGGGGGCAGAATTTGTGGTGTTTGTGCTACAAAAAGGAGGATTTATGGGTTAAATGGATACACAATGTATTCATTAAGCACAAGAGTACTTGGACCCTACAGTCAAAACAGGATATGTCAAGCACTCTCAAAGAAATTCTAGAGACCAGACAATGGATGCAGAATCAGGTGTTCCACAAGATTGGGAATGGAGAAAGCATGTCTTTTTGGTATGATAATTGGCATTGTAAAGGTCCACTATATAAAGTGGAGGGCTTGAACAAAACCTCATAAAAGATTAACTATTTCAAACCTGGAAAATTAATTAGTGAACAAAATCACATTTGACCGTACATTATAATAGCTAGGACAACTAGATATCTTGATAATTATGATCAAAGCATGAAGATTTGTTCTAGGTATAGCCATGTATATTATTTAACTAATTCAACTTCCTAGTATATAGGAAAGTTAATAGCAGAAGTTTTGGAGAAAACTTCAGAGGCATATAGAGTTCCATCAAGTAGATGCCTCACAATGCTTACTTTGATGCTTCCCCTATGGTGATTGCTTTTCTTTTTCTTCATTTCATCTTATGACTAAGCTTGTGAAGCAATTAATAATGACCAAGTAAAAGAATATTTTGGGGATGCGCTAGATAATTTGCAATACCTCTTCCTGTTGTTGTTGTAGTAAATATTGCCTAATCCAATCTGATTGAGATGGGTGTTGAGCATCCAAAGTTTGATCATCTTGCTGCTGCTGCCCCTTGATTCTAACAGAAACATGCATTTCTTCTTCCACCTCCCCAACTTCGCTACGCAAGTCCACGGAAGCAATCCTGCCTTTGTGCCCCGCCAATACCACCCCAACAGTACCTACATGTTTTCATGACAATAATCAACTACTCTTGATCGCAAAGAATAGAGATCCTACAATCGTAGCGAGAATTGGGGCAAACCTCCTTCCTCATTCAAAGAAGTTCCACTGGAGAACTTCAAGGGAAGCTCATTCCCTGGCAAATTTAAGCATAGCCAATCCAAAGCACTCTCAAATGTTGCATTCTCCTATACAGTCAAAGATGATTTTATTCGAAAAAGAACATTTCTACTATGGAAGTTAAGAATAAAAAAATAAAAATGCAAATGCAGAAACCTTCAGAGAAGTAAGAGCAAGTTCAATGTGATGATTAGAGAAGCCCTCACAAGAAAGTTTCTCGTAAATAGTGGTGAGCTTCTTGGCCTTCTGGGCTTTAGAGAGAGAATCTCTGACCGGAGCAAGAGATGAGGGCGGCTGGGTGGAGCGATCGGAGTTGAGCAACAGCCTGCGGAGGCGGTTCTCATTCTCGGCCGAAATCTGGAGGCGTGGAACTGCAGGAGAAGATGAGGAGTAGGAGGATTGAGACTTGTTCTTTTGCTTTTGAGGCTTCTTTTTTGGAGCCATTTTGCTGGGAACGAAGAGGAGAATGGCACCAAAACTTGGAAATCAATTCACCGAAAAGAAAAACACGTAAGTTTCGAATGAGTTCTTTATGATAGAAACCAATTCACCGAGGAAAAAGAAAAAGAAAAAGAAAAACCTGTCAAATTTCTACTGTGTTCTTTTCGACCACACCACGACTAAATCGCCCGGCCCAAGAAAATGCTGTATGGGCTTTATTGGGCTAATTTAAGAAAAAAAGATCAAAATTTAGGGCCGTTTGATTCCACTCCTGTTTTTTTATTGTTGTTTTTTGTTTCTGTTTTTTTCTTAAAAAATAAAAACCTATTTGGTTGATATTTATAATAAAAAAACTGAAAAACAAAAACCTGTTTAATTGAGATTTGTAATGTAAAACTAAAAACAAAAACATGTTTGGTTTTATCTTCCTATTTCTATTTTTTTGTAATTATACCCTTATGTATAATAATTAAAATATAATACAATATTTTTTTATTAATTAATTATCATTGTAGCTAAAATTAGAATATATGCAAATCAAATGTTATTAAAAACTTACACATTAATTGTATATAATAAAATTACATAAATTAGAAATTATATGAAGTCATTCTAATCAATAAAATTTGTCCATCATACTATAATTCTTGAAAATAACATAATAGTACTATCATTTACAAA
>JAOQML010000005.1:16857630-16871361 GCA_027568935.1 Erythroxylum urbanii
GTCACTATACATTTATACACTCCTAAACATGGCAATTTACCAATATACCCTTCCTATTGGTGAGGGGATGTTACAAAATAGGCAGGACATATGCATTTTATAGTTCCCAATATAGACCTAAAGTCAATTATAATCAAAACAATGTTCAAACATATAATATTTTATATGTTTGGCATAATTCCTTGACAGATGCTCACACTTATCATAGACATCAAAATATCCAAAGAAATGTGTCTTATAAATATTACAATGTTAGACATTACTTCCACCCTAAGAAAATATACAACTCTTACAACATTCAAAGGAGCTTATACATAAACAAAAACTTTAGACCTTAGTTTAGCATATACATAAACAAAAACTTTAGACCTTAGTTTCATAGAACAAATTCATGTCAAACATATAGTATGATGTCATTTTTGTGGCAAACATGGACATATTTATAAATTTTTTTTCCTTAAACAAGAATGGCAAGTAAAATATTGATAGATGAAATCAAAATCAGTAATGAAGGAGGATAAGATTATAGGAAATGAATGGAAAGGATTATGATTAAAGTAATCAATTCAATTAATTGAAGTTACGAATTCCAGTTGATTAATAAAAATTGAGATTTTATAATAAACGAATATATAAAAAAGTACATATATTGATTAAATGAATAAGATGAAACCAAATTCATTAATGAGGGAGAACAAAATTATAGGAAACGGATGAAAAAGATTATAAAAGTGATCAATTCAATTAATTGAAGTTACAAATTTCAATTTATTGATAAAAGTTAAGATTTTATAATGAATGAATATATAAAACCTAGTTATATCGATTAAATGAATAAGATGAAACAAAATTCATTAATAAAGGAGGCTAGGATTGTAAGAACTGAATGAAAAAGATTATAATTAAAGTCATCAATTCAATTAGTTGAAATTGCAAATTTCAATTGATTAGTAAAAATTGAGATTTTATAATGAACGAATATACAAAACATACATATATTGATAGATAAAACTAAATTCATTAATGAAAGAGGATATGATTATAGGAAATGAATGAAAAAGATTATAATTAAAGTGGACAATTCAATTAATTGAAGTTATGAATTTTATTGAATAATAAAAATTAAGATTTTATAATAAATGAATATATAAAATGTACATATATTAATTAAATGAATAAGATGAAATAAAATTCATTAAAGAAGGAGGATACGATTATAAGAAATGAATGAAAAAGATTATAATCAAAGTGATCAATTTAATTAATTGAAGTTATAAATTTCAATTGATTAATAAAAAGTGAGATTTTATAATGAATGAATATATAAAATGTATATATATTGATTAAATAAATAAGATGAAACCAAATTCATTAACAAAGGAGGATAGAATTATAGGAAATGAATGAAAAAGATTATAACTAAAGTGATCAATTCAATTAATTGAAGTTATGAATTTCAATTGATTAAAAAATTTGAGATTTTTTGAAGAATGAATATATAAAACCAAATATTTTAAAAATTATAATGAATAAAATTCATAAATTGATGACATAATTTAGAAAAGTGATTAACCAAAATTTTTAAATGATATAATTTACAAAAAATCAAGATAAAAACATGATGGAGATTGAAGATTAGAGAGAGTAGAAACTAGATAGACTGAGAGAGCAACTAATCGTTGTAGTCAGAATCATTAATAGTTTGCATCACTTTTTCTGTGTGTAGAAACATTATATTTGGTAATGTAATATTAAACTTAAAAGAATATTAAGAAAATGGTAATAATTAATAAATAATTAGATATACCTTCATCTTTGAATATCTTATCAAAATAATGTTCACTTACTTGATAAGTGTGACTAGTCAACTCCGCATTAGTACTTGTGGCTGTATTAATATACAATTAAAAAATAATATAAGGTAAGATAATATAAAAAATAGGCAAAATTGATATATCAAAAAGAAAAAATTGACCCTTGATATCTTCATCTTTTAACCAACTTTAAGCACACATAAGAGCTTCCATAGTATGAGGATGAAGTCAAGCGCGACGACGACTAATAACCCAACCACTAGTGATAAAAACAGACTACGAAGCATAAAAACAAACTATGAAGCAAAAATGAATGATGGAATTGCTAATATCTCGCACAATAGTTCTTGCGTAATTACTTGCATGATTGAAAAATTATTTCTACAACCTTCAACTTCGGCCACACAATATTCGGTCAAATATTTATCTAATTCCATCATATTGTACAAAGTCCTAGCCTTTTTTTTTCATAAATTTTGTAAGTGAAAGTAACAAACTACTCTTAAAAGATGAGCCTGAACTTGAAACCGAAGTCGAAGTTGAACAACCTGAACTATTGCGATCTTGGTCCTAAATTTTGTCCATTCTGACTTGATAATCATTAAACAAATCATACCAGAATTGTTCAATGACATTTACATGCTCTTGGGCTTGATCATTATACATTATATTATATATAAAATTACCCCCTTTATCTTATATCTTAGGTCCAACACAGATAAGAATGCAATAATACATCCAATAATATACCAATAAGTTTTCAGCTTCTCCAACATCTTCTCTACAATAATCCGAACAACCTTATTGGAATTAAACATCCAATAAGATAAAACTTTCTTTATCTCACACATAGTACTAAAATAGCAGTGTGAAATTGGATATTTTGTTCCTGAGAACAATTCAATCACATTATAAAATAATTCCAACTTCGCAAAAAGTTCTCTAGCCAACTCCCATTGGTCTTCTGTAGGCATGCAAGTGTACTAAAAATCTCTTTGTCTCAGCCTAGTAAACACATCAACTTATTGGGCTATCGATTCCAACATCTTGAAGGTTGAGTTCCATCTGGTTGGATAACCCAAACCAACATCTTCATACTCAGAATGTATAGATGTTGTGTAGTTTCTTGAAAGTTCTCAACTCCTTTAGGTATTGCACTCTAATATACTACAATATTTTGAATTGAATCTATTTCTTCCTTTATGATATCCAATCCACCCTTCATCATCAAATTCAAAATATACACAAAGCAACGCATATGGAATAATCTTCCACCAACTAACAAGCTCCTAACACGTATCTTATTCTTCAACTTTCAAGCATAGCATCATTTGTGCTACAATTGTCAACTGCTATGGTGGATAATTTGGAATCGACATAAAAATTTATCAAACAGTCTCTCAACATGATTGCCAATCTTTCACTTCTATATGACGCTAACACATAAATGAACTTATCATATAGAAATATGACCAACATCAATCATAACATAATGAAAAAGTAAATGATAACAATATTATAAATTACCTCAAAACTTTATTACGTAGAGACCAATCATTATCAACATAATGTGTCATCACTGCCATATAAACCTTGTTTTGGTTATCAGTTGCTTACATTTTTGTTGTAATGGCAATCTGTCCTTCAATACTCGATAATGGTCATAAAATTTCTTTCTTCTTATCCTTATATATCTTCATAATGTCTTTTTTCAAAGTATTTTGACTTGGAACTTTGAAGGTCGGTTGTAATGATTTGCAAAACATCCTAAATCTTTTGGTATGAATCGTAAATAGTGGATATTCATCACCAATTATCATAAAAACTATAAAAAACCTTGATCTGTTGTTGTCATAAGATATTACAGTCATTTCATTCTTCCCTTTATAAGGTTAGGGGTCAAAAATGTTTGACCTCCTAATACCATCTCTTTTCTACTACATAAATAAAAATCTCTTTGAATGAGAGGTTCTAGCTTTTGAACTCCCATTCAACATCTTCTGACAATATTTACATTCGACTTTTTCTACTTCATCCATCGATCTAGTCTTACTGAAGTGATTCCAAATTTCACTTTTCAACTAACTACGAGTTGGACTTCTATCTTCACTCAGTACGGGATTAGAAGTTTCCACTTTTATCTTTAGTACTAGGTTACAACTCTCTACTGAAGGAATATGCTCATCCATCTAAAACAATCCACATATAAATATATAATTTATTCATAATTATAATTGAATATATATGCGATCTTGTAAATTACCATAATCATGTCACAAACATACATTGGAGTGTATGTGTTTTTTTGGACTTATACTGTTACTTACATGAACATATATGTGACCGTGTAAGTTGTTTTGATTATGTAACAAGTACACACAGGCTTGTATTTGTTATCATAGTCTTACACGGCTACTTACATGATCATGTATGTGATCATGACTTACATGATCATGTAAGTCATTATGATTATGTAACAAACACACACGAGTATGTATGTATTTTCTTAAACTTACACGATTACTTATACAAGCATGTATGTGACCACGTAGGTCATTATGATTGTGCCACAAACACATATAGGCATGTATGTATTTTCATAGACTTACATGATTACTTACGTGAGCATGTATGTTCCTGTGTAAGTCTATGAAAATACATACATGCCCATATGTGTTTGTGACACAATCATAATGAAAGCCAATGTGATTGTATCACAAAACGCACACACAAGTGTATGCATTTTTGCAAATTTACATAATCACTTTAACGGGCGTGTATGTGACCATGTTGTGAATTTACATTGTCACATACATGTCCATATAAGTCTGTGAAAACATCTCGTCGCCGACAAAAATCCCAGAAATTCTAGTATTTCTTCACAAAACACTTCGTGTACTTTACCTTAGTGGGTGGGTGGCAAAGAAAAGTCAAAAAGATGACAATGGGGAAATAGAGAAGTGGGATAGTTGGGTGGCATCGCAGTTATTTAAAAGGGTGGCTGAAGGGGGTAATGATTGGTGGTTTGGTTGTGTGTAAGTTTTAAATATTAACCCTTGATAATCCGCAAGCACACGATTCGTTAGCATAGTACCAAAGATGTCGATCCCATGAGGAGGGAACTAATCTAATCCTAAAATCTAAGGTTAAAAACAAATAACAGAAATTCAAAATGCAACGAAACTAATACGAGAATTTAATTCAATCGATCAAATTAAGAATTAAACACGAAAATACTAATTACTAAGCAATTTGCAACACACCTAAGAATCAACCGAAAGAAATTACTAATTGAGAGAAAGGGAATTTTACCTATCCTTAATGCTAACCTAACTGATTACAAATTATTGGATTATTGGTTTTAGACTATCCTAGGGTTGATTACTCTCTTTCAAATTATAACCATTAACCATAAATTATAAACCCTAATCAGATTATGGAGGTTGCAATCTCTCAATTCACAACTTATCCAAAACCCTCTTTAGTTCTGAAGTTCTCTAATAAACTATCAGAACCCTATGCAAGATCTCTCTTCACACAAATTATCGATCTGATTCAATTCTTATTTCTATTAAATCACCTAACTCTCGTTAGTCTAATTTAATCATTTTTCATTTGATTCACCCTCTCAGTTTACTTTTCAAATTATGCAATCACAGAATCAACCACAACAATATCTAATAAACACATAAACAATCAGATTCTCATTAAGTCAAGAATAAAATTCCAAAGGTGAGTTTAGAACATCCTCGACATTCTAGGTCTTATCATCAACTGTTCAATCCAATTCTATACAATAATAAAACTGAAAATAAATAGGAAATACAATTTAAAATGGATGATGAGAGGCAACGACGTTAGGAAACCTCTTGATCCAGGAAATACTTCGAGTCAGCTTCTTCTCCTGTTCTCTCTTCCTTCTTCTCTTCCTCTTATCTCTCGATGATTTCTCTTTAGGGTTTCTCAAGGTGGCTGATGCAAAAGCTGTTTCCCTGCCTCTTTAATTGTTCTTTAAATATCCTCTTGTGTTTTAGGTAACCCTACAGTTTTTTGGGGTCTGAAAGGTTCAAAACATCTCTCAAAACTTGATGTTCTTGAGTGTCTGCGCATCTACTGACACAGGCCATAATTATGGGACATTTCCTGGGCTTCTGTCACAAGCCATAATCGTGGGCCAAATCTGGTGCTTCTGTTACAGTTGTGACCTGACACGCCACGATCGTGGGACATTGTTTCGGCCCAAATGTATGTCTTCGGAACTTCTCCGTTCTTCGATGTTCACCCTGAAACACTAACAAACACATCAAGGTACCTCAAAGACATAATATTTAAGCTCAAAGATTTGTACTAACCCATAAAACACTTTAAACATAAATAATTAACACACAAACACAATTCTAACCTAAATACGTACTGAACGGTTGAATTAACAGCTAAACACATATCAAACTATGCCCTAAAACACGATACAATTTACACTTATAAGGTAACAAGGAGAGAGACAGAGAGGGTGAAGGGTGGGTGATAGGCGTTGCAAAGGAGTAAGTGATGGCGGTGGTGAGAGAGGGAGGGGGTAACTATCTCTAGTGTTTGTGGTTAGTGGCAATAGAGGGAAGGGAAGGAAGAAGAAGAACTAAAGAAGGTAGTTTAGGAAATAAACCTACTGTAAAATGACATTATTTTACACCTTGCTCCTTCTCCTTTTATATTGATGACTTCAAAGTGACTTTGTTTTGTTTTAGATGCAAAACAAAGTTGTTTTGTTCTATCACCTTTTATGTTGATGGCTTAAAACAACGCCATTTTGCTTCTAAGCAAAACAACATTGTTTTTTTCTGTAATTTACTCCAACCTTAGGTTGGGTGCCCATTTTCCATCCCTAATCTCCTAAAGTAAACAAAATGATGTCATTTTTTCTACTCGAGCCTTGGATATATACAAGACCAATTATAGATAAAATAACATGTGAGGTTTAGTATAAGAAAAAAAGCCAAAGAATAGTTATTTCAAAATGTTTAAATGTAAATGTTATATTTTTAACACTAAGGATAACTTGGGAAGTTAAATTCAAAAGTAGATGAAAGAATTTTTCTAGGTTTCTTCTTAACTAGCAAAGCATATAAAGTACCTAATATGAATACTCTTGTTATTGAAGAATCTATATATGTTCTTTTTTATGAATCTGACCAACTTGCTTCCAAGAAAAGTCTTAAAAATGATGATATAGGTCTTTCTAAGGATTTAGAGAAATTAGCCCTTCAAGAGAACAATAATGATCACTAAAGCACCTCATAAGAACAAATCTTAAACCAAGAAAGGGAGATAAGAAGGACGAGAAACTTCTAACATATTGGAAACTTAAGAAGAACATTCTCTAAATCAAATCATAGTTGATGTTTAAAAATAGGTAACTAATATATCTAACTTTAGAAATATATCACATCTTGCTTTCATTTCTTAAATTGAGCCCAATATTAGAGAAATAGCCCTTAGTGATAAAAGTTTGGCCTTGCTTTGAATGAAGAATTAAACCAATTTGAGAGAAGTAAAGTGTATACCTTGACATAAATATCACGAAGTCATAAGCATTAAGTATGTTTTTAGAAACAAATTAGACTAATGGAGTAAAATATTGAGAAATATTGTTTTTTTGGTGGTTAAAGGATAAAATTAAGAGGAGAGTATAAATTTTGAGGAAAATTTTGCACTTGTAACTAGAATAGAAGCTACTAGATTATTACTTGCATTTCAATCTTACATGAATTTCAAATTGTTTCAAATGGAAGTTAGAAGTGCATTTTTAAATGGTTTTATTTAAAAAGAAGTTTATGTTGATCAAACTCCCAGTTTTAAACTTTATGACACGCCTAACCATATTTATAAACTCTCTAAAGCATTATATGGTTTGAAATAAGCTCTTTGAGCTTATATGATAAGTTAAATTTAGTCCTTTTGAAAATAATTTTATAAAAGGCAAAGTTATTATACATTTTAATTAAAAAGGATAAGCAAGACATTTTAATTGTTCAAATTTATGTTGAAGTTATTATCTTTGGTGTTATTAATGAAAGCATGTGTAAAGAATTTTTCAAATGTATGAGTATGGAATTTGAAATAAGTATAATGGGAGAGTTCAATTTCTTTCTTAAACTTCAAATCAATCAAATGAAAGAGAGAATCTTCATCAATAAAAATAAGTATACTAAAAAGCTACACAAATGCTTCAGAATGGATCAAGACTAGCCATTAAGGACACTTGTGAGTATTATAACTAAGTTAAACAAAGATGAAGATGGTAAGTTAGTTAATGTAAAAATATATCACGGAAAGATTGGTAGTTGACTTTATCTTACTACGAATAGGCCAAACAATATGTGAAGTGTTTTTTATGTGTTAGATTTCCATCAAATCTAAAAGATTCTCATCTTTTATCCATTAAGCATACACTTAAATACTTATATGGTACAATGTCATTAGGACTTTGATATGTAAAGACATAATTTTTTATTTTGTTGGCTATTTAGATACATATTATAGACATAGTTCTTTTTATAGGAAAAGAACATCTAGTACTTATCAATTTCTAAGCAATGAATTAGTTTTATGGTTTAGTCAAATTTTGGTTTCCTTATCAACCACAAAACTGATTATACAACAACCAATATTTGTATGCGAAAATTCTGTAGCTTAAACTAAAACTTATATACTAGGCTATCGACCTTATAAAGATATCAATTAGGTGTGATAACATTAGTTCCTATTGCCTCACAAAGAACCCATTTAACACTCTAGAACCAAGCATATAGAAATTAATTATCATTTCATTAGAGATCATGTTCAAAATGGGGATATTGAGCTAATCGGCTCCATACGCTCCTAAAGTGGGCTTTCCTCATACATTACATCAATTAACTAACATATTAAATAAACCAATGAGTAAGGATATATTTTGCATAATTAGGAGAGAATTAGGCATGTTTATTGGGATTTTTATTTGATAAGGATTTCCCTAGGTGATTTAATTTGATTTTAATTAATTTATTTGATTTACCATATGCTCTAGTGTTTTAATATTAGTTTATTGCACTTTTAGATAATTGATTCTTTTTTATGTTTCTAAAATAGGGGAAAGAAAGTTAGTGATATCATATTCAGGGCTAGGTGGTTAATTTCAAGAATTTTTATTTTTTGCACTTGACATTAATTTTACACTTATATTTTATTGACGTTTAAATTATAAAAACCTTTATCATGTCAAATTATAATTGATATTTTAATTAGTTATATTTTCATAATTTTCATACAAAAGTTGATTTGTGCTTAAAATAGTTTGTCTTGTAAGTTTTTTTTTGTGATGTATGAATTTAGGTGGAGGTAAATATTTATATTACCTTAGAATAACAAATCGTGTATGTTTGAAGTCTTTACCTCTTGGATCCATTACCTTATAGAATGAGCTTGTTGAAAAGCTTTTAGCTATTTATTTTCCTTTAATATGAATAAAAAAATCAACACTAACATTTTCCCTTTCAATAATTAGAAAGTGAAATGATGTATGAGACTTGGGTGAGATGGAAAGGAGATATTGAGAAAGTTCATATATTATGGACTTGATTTGTGAAAGTAAACGAAAGAATTTCATAGTGGATTGAGCTATCCATCTAAGTAGTTAATTGATGCATCTTTAAGTGGGACTATTATCTTCAAAATTTATGAGGAATTGAAAGAGTTAATTAAGAATATAACTATTAATAATTATCAATAGTTGAATTCGAGACCAGAGTTGAAATCAAGTGGAATTCATAATATTGATCTGGTGATAACATTAGAGGCAAAGTTGGAAGCTCTAACTAAGAATATCACTGATATAAGTTTGGCAAAACCCATCCAATACAAAAACTTAGTTATAACATTTATGGTAGTGGAAACCTTAATTATGAACGTCAAGCGCTCTATAATAAGGGATAACCAATTGTGTCAGCTATGATTTTAGGGAGCCAAGCTTAAAGTAATCCCTTCATAAAACCTTTAGTTCAAAATTTTATGGACTAATTAAGGAAGGCAGAGGCAAATTCCTCCACATATATTTTAACAAAAATAGAAGCAATAAAGGAAGCCAAATCTTGAGGAACTTTTATTGAAATTCATTATTACATCCAAGGATGGCCTCCAAAGTACAAAAGCATCTCTTCAAAATTAATACACCTCTATACATAACATAGAAAGTCATATTGGACAACTTGAAAAGGATTATACTTGTTTCTTCATATATGTGATTTACATTGAAGTTTCTCATGTTATATAAAAAACAATCATAAAAGATTCCTTGGAGACTTATATCGTATAAAGAGAATAAGCGGAGATGGATAACCCTATTCTAATAAAGCATGTGACATATTTGGAAATTAATAAGCCTATGAGTAGCAAGAGGAACTTTAACAAAATTGGATAACCAGAGAAAAGTGTAATTAAGCCTTCATTTGATGAGCCACCAGTTATAAATAGCTTGAGTAATAAGTCTAACTAAAAGACTTATAAAGAAACAATTGTTAGGAGACAACCTAATTGTCTAGATGCTTTTGTTTCAGTACCAAGTACAGTTTAACACAATTAAACCCAAATTCTATAATGACAAGTCAAAATCACCATAACTTCTTAAGAAAAGTTCCCAAAATCTTCTCAATCAAACTCAAAAACTAAACTTATTTTGCCACTACCAAGAAAATCAATAGAACAAACTTACTTAAACATAGTGGAAAGCAAAAGACAAGCTTCACTAATTTCAATAACACCTGAGAATATAAAAATCCCAATATATGGCTCCTTAGTGCTAAAATATGCAGAATGGGTGATAAATTGGTATTTTTGGATGTGAACTTTGTGTTTAAAAGAAATATTTTGTGTTTAAAAGGTCAAAATTGGTATAAAAGTTAAGAATAGGTTAAAAATATGAGTTTAAAGGCTTAAAAAGGAAGAGGGTTTAGGGCTTACTATTTGAAAATTTTACAAATCAACTGTTTATATTGGGGGTTTGGAATGAGAACAGTACTAAACATAGTTCTTAACAGGGCACTGATTTTGTTTTGGATCTTCTGAGTTTTCCCTCATTTATGAGATTGGCCCTAGACATACTTCTCACACTAGTAATGATTTTGTTTTGTTTCTTAAAAATCCCTGCACTGTTTCAAAACTGGTGTCTGTTTTTCTTTTGTTGAAGTTTTAATTGAGAACTTACTTAATTGCAAGTATACAAATCATAACTTACAGTATAAAACATATCATCCCATGAGGATTGTAGTAATAATCACCTAACAATTCTTGTAAACTTTGTTTAAGGTAATAAGATAAGATGAGCTAAAAACAATGAATTAATAACTAAGCAATAAACTAAATAACAACAGAATTGATTGATTGATTAATAATGAAAGCTATGAGTTATTTTTATCCTTATTTGTTTTCACTTTACCTTTTTGATTTAATTATACTTTATCTTAGATATCCTATAGTAAAGAGATCTAATCAAGAAATCCTAATTAAAATAGATAGAAATCGAATTATGAACTTAATCTATTAAAACTATTTCTAATTTTGTAACTGGATTTGAAACAATCCTATAGATAACTAATAAACAACTAAGATCTCTCTTCAATTTCCTATTAATTTGATGTTTAGGTCTATGGCAGTATCGACCCTCGCTGTGTGTCATAACACAGATGATCCAATCTAATCTCTTGATTTAAATTGAATATGAAACAATAAAAATCATAAGCATATTCATTAAATTAAAAAGAAAAGTTCAACAAATAAATAAAGAGTAATTCCTAAAAAGAAATTTAGCAATTCATAGATGTAACTAAATATCCAAGTTTAGTCATCATCAACTTCTAACAACAACAAGGAAATGAGAAAAGAGTAGATAATTGAATATGGAAGCCTTCTCTTCTTTACCTTAAGCTGGAAAATCTAAATCCTTGTTCTTGAAAATTATTACTCTTTTGATCTCTTTTAATTATGTTTATGCAGTTGTTAAGTGATGTTTTTCTCTTCGTTATGTACTCTTGAGTCTTCCAAGATTTTGTTTAGGTTTTTCCACATGTATATCTTCAAAAAATAGCCCCAAAACATAAAAAGTAAAAAAAAATCACATCCTAGAAAGCACCTTGCACGATCGTGCATGACACTGCTATAACTCTCTGGCACGATCATGCATAGGTTTCCATGATCGTGTTGGAAACTTCCCTCTTGCTGCTTCCTTGTGCATAATCTTGTATGACATACTTATTTCTCCATTTTTTCTTCATCTTTTCTTTGATTTTTTTTGTCTCCACACATTACCAAACACATCAAACTTGAAATATATAATTAAGGTCAAATTTTTGCCTTAAATAACAATTAATCAAACAAAACACACAAAACACTAACAAGGACAAAAATCTAAGTCCTAAACACATGATATCCGTTAAGAAAACACTAAAAACACACTCTAATACCTAAAAAACCTACTATAATTTACACCAATCAACATCCCCACATTTAAATCTTTGTTTGTCACCAAGAAAAACTAAAACCACACAATAAATAAAACATATAAACACACAATCATGCAATAATATAATAATGGCATAATGACATCAAATCTTATGAAATTAACTTAGCCATAAACATCAATCACTTAAAAAAGTTCCAACACACTAACTTATTCCATTCATGTTCAGGTGCTTTGATTCAAATACAAATATTAACAAAATTATTGACACCTATTCACACATCTGTGAAACTTATAAGCATGTACTCATTTTTATATACCATTTAAAGAGGTAGGCCATCATTAAATACCCATTCATGAAATTTATTTTAACATTTAACAAGAAGATCCATAAGTTCAAATTTATTGTCAACACCACATTGTTAATGTAAAACCTCAAATTTTGCTTTCCACGTGTCTATAAAATTTCATTTCGTGTGAATGGTATTTCTGGATGAATGTAAATTTTATTTTCACTAAAAGGTGAATTAGGGACCCAACCCTGAATGATTTGAATATACTTAAGACAAGTATTAAAGTCAAATGATAGTCAAAAAATATTGGAATTGACTGGTATAGAAATGAACCAAAAATAAATTTGATCAGGTGAATTTATGATAGATCAAGATTAACCTTGTTTTAAATTATCATGGAGTAAATTGGAAGCACTTTTGGGCCGAAACATAGGGACATAAACCATGTAAACCAAGCGTGAGAGAATCAAACATAGTTACGGATACTTAAAGTAAATCGATCCAACTTATACGTCGATATGTTTTGATGTAACATGTTATTAAGTGGACATGAAATTTCTACTGAAATTGGACAAATTTTTCTTAAGCCACTTAATTATTTTAGACAAGAATACATGTACATGTGAATGAGCCTTAAGTGGCAGTTGTCACGTGCATGAAAAAGTTTTCATTAGTTTGGAAAAAGAATCCATGAAAATCTTATATTGTCATGTTCATGAAATAGTAGATGAGAGGGACATGAAATTCGTTACAAGTGAGGTCAATATATGGTGTTGACATGCGTCATTTTGGAGAGACAAAAATCAAAACAACTTGTTATACGTGAGAAACAAGAATTGTCGTGGATGATACAAGAAGTTAATGGGTTAATTAAACAATGGTGAGAGTTAAAATAATGGATAGCTGTTGGAATTAAACTTTGCAACTTGTTGCACAGCTTCCAACAATGTGTAGCTTATACAAGAATGATGGAGGAGCTGCTCCACCTTCATTCCACCGAAGTTTCATTTATCCTTTAGACTAGAATTGATAATCATCAGGGATTGGGGTGCGTTCTGATACAGCATGGTAGGGTGATTGCATATGCCTCGAGACAGCTGAGGGCTCACGAGGTAAATTATCCAGTGCATGATTTAGA
>JAOQML010000005.1:16905514-16918839 GCA_027568935.1 Erythroxylum urbanii
TGTAGTCAGGACATAAAGTGTCAGTAGAGAAAGAAATAGATCAGAGGTCTGTCGGCTGACTCCAAAGGAAAATAGTTGTTGTCTTTTTTAAACTTTGGTTAGAACCTGTATAAAGTTTTGTATGTAATCGTTAAAAAGAACATTGTATGTTTTATCACTGAATGAAGTGAATGTTTTAAGAGAAAATGATAACGCTTTCGAGGATGTTAAATGATGCCATGTGAAAGTTAACGTCGGTTACATTCCTAAAAGCTTAGGAACGTACCCTATAGTGGTGGGATGCTACACTTTCTTCCTCATTGACTTCAAAAGACAAGCACTTTTCCTTTTGTTCAAGATATTGGTAAATTTGTGAAATTCTTAGTTTATTTAGATCGAGCGAGTTAGGAAGTCTGCAACGAAATGGAGGTAGTGAGAGATGGTGAAGAGAAGATAGTGAAATAGGGAGGAGAGGGTTCGATGAAATAAAATCTAAAGTTTGAAGAGAAGAGCTCGATTTCTACATCTATAGAGGTAATGAGTGATGGTGAAGAGAAGATTAGAAGATGGTGAAGAGAAGGCGGTAAAGAGGAGAGGAGGAGCCCAAGCCTTCAATGAAATGAAACTTGGAAGTAGTCTCTAGGTATATCTAGAGTTTTGTATAGATCGGTTGGACCGGTTCGACAAAAACTTGCTGATTCACTGATAAACCAGCCGGTTTTAATACATAAAGGTTATTAGGTGAAACCGAACTAGACAACTGGCCGGTTCAAATATTTTCCTGTCAGACCGGCCGATCCAATTTTTAAAACCTTGTAATTTTAAGAACTTAACATGGGCTATTATTGACTGCCTGGGTCGACTTCATCATTTATTTTTGAGTTATTAGTTTGTTAATCTATTGGAATATACGTTTAATCTATTATTTTTGTATTTTTAAGAATTTATTCTGATAGCACTTGTAAATTTCCCTTTCATATAAGAAAACAGTTTACATGGGCTTATGGATTGGCCATATTAATTGCATGTTAATTGAATCCTACTTTATCTTTGATGTAGTTATTATATTGTTTCAAAGAAATGAATCGATCTAATAATGTTAATTATGGTAAGGATTTAACTAAAATCTTTTTGTTTATCATATTTTTTTATATTATCATAGCCATTAGTGTAACTGCATTGCTTTTGAATGTTTTTGTTAAACTATACATAGTATTTTTTTTCCCCTGAAAGCTGTAAACTATACATAGTATTCCAAACGACATAAAATAACTTTCACTAATTTGTCAAAAACAACTTTGCCCTTGCTCTTAATAGTCATACTTTTTACATTATAGAAGATTTTTATAAAATGGCTAAACAAAACGTTAGAACTAAAGGAAAAAAAGGTAGAATGTCTAAGCTTTCTTATAACGATTCTTTAAGAAAACATACAATATTCACAATACAATACAAGAAACCAAGGCAAACAAGCAATGGATTGGATTGAAATTGGGGATCGTTGTAACTACCAAAATTTGGACCAATAAGAGATAATGCGATATAAAAGGTTAATAACTTGCAATGTTACTTTTTTATTTCTTTACTCTTTTCTTAAAAGCTTTATAGTTAAAAATTTTGTATATGTAAAATTTAAAGAAAATTTTTTTCATCTACTCGTAGGGCTATTTAAACTACACTATAATAGGTCAGATAATGGATAAGTTGTCATATTAATTTGATACCCTCGAAGTAACGTGAACACATAGCTCACAATTTTTAGTAGTGTCAGCTATGCCATATTTAGTATATGTTAAGGTTGGTTATAAGTCGTTCAAAACGGGTCGTTAAAACTATTAAATTATTATATAATTAGTTTCTAATAAATAAAGCATAAAAATAGATGAATTGATTTACCTTTTTTTATTCAAACACTTAAATCAAGCCAAAGTGATGCATCTATTTATGTAAATCCATGTAAACATTGTAATTCTACTTACAAAGTATATAATATTATCATGACTCCAATTCTTAAAGGAAAGAGCTAGATGCATCTTCATATAAAGAGTAAAATTGGTGATGGCAACTCCTCCTATCTCTAGTTAGATAACTGAAGCATCTTTGGACCTCTCTACTTGCTACTTAATTCCCAAAATGTTAGATTATTATACCCTGAGCATGCTAAGTGAGTGTGTTGAAACGGTCACTCCTGGCACTCTATAAATAGAGGTAACGTGTTTTTTAAGCTCAATTTATCAAGTTATCAGCCTAATTTGGAAATGGAGCAAAATATTGCTTGGAATAGTCATTCTTCATGTTGTTTCTCAAACAAATCATGTTGAGAAATACTTTAGGCTTATGCACATAAAGTTGACTGGTTTATGCTTATTTGGAGCAAGTTTCTCCCTCCCAGTGTTAGATTATTTAGTAGCCCATGCCACTTATGGATTTAACTTTAATAAAAAGGGCCTAAGATAATAGTTATTGGGTATTAAGGAATAGGCCTCAAATGGGTCCAAGACCCTTTCTCTCCCTCCTTTAAAATAAAATATAACAATAGACATATTGATTGGGTTATTCGTATGTTTTAGAAAACCATCAAGAGAGATTTCTAAACCATTGTGGAAACTAATTAAAGAAGAAAAGGTAAAGAGGGAATCAATCTTTATAAACACTATTATGGATTCAGGTATGTTTTAATAAATCGATCCATAAATGTCTTACATATGATATCAGAGCAGAGTTATGATACTTTAACTTGCATTAAAGTTAACCCTAAAATTTATGATTTGCTTTGTATTTCTTGACATTTGTGGCTAGCGATTAGGTTTGCATTAATCAATCGAAATTATTATTATGCAATGGCTTCAAAGTTACTGTCTTAAGCTTGCGGATCAAGATGGGTTTTTCAAACAAATAAGGTCGAAAGGCTTATTTCCTAAAAGGTTTTTATGGTACCATAATGTCAGATTTTGGGGAACTACCATTAAAGGTTTATGTTGTATTAATTGTTTACTGTATGTGTTTGAATTCTGAAAAAAGCAAAAGAATAGGTGTTAAGTACATACATGGTTTGACCTTTTAAGTTTTTAAAAGGAATAAAAGTTGAACCAAATATGGTTGGTGTGAGTAGTTTAGCACTCTCATCCCTTAACCAGGGGTCTCGAGTTCGAGTCCTGAGAATAGAGAGACCTGTTTGGCCAGCACTTTACTCCTTACGGGCTGACTCAATGCGAGAGATTAGTCTGGGTATGAATGACTTAAAGGTGCCTTCCCATTGTTAGGACCTCCTAGGACACCTCGTGGGCTAACCAAAAAAACAAAGGAATAAAAGTTTGAGAGAAGGTGTGCATGAGTGTGTGGAATAAAAGTTTTAAAAAAGGTTTTCATGGACTATAGTAACTTTGATCTTATGTTTCTAGAAAACAAAAAGTGAAAAGAAAGTCAAGATTTTTGTGGGACCTACTAAAGGCATTGGATTTGTGATGCATTTATTGTTTACTGTAAGCATGATTCAGGAAAGGTTAAAGAAAAGTCCTTATATTTGGTGGAGCCTACCATTAAAGATTTTGGGTTTGAGTTTTCCAATTACCTTATATTTCATGGGCTTGCCATAAAGACTTTGGATATGAGTTTACATGAATTGTTTTGAAGAGGCCAACGAAAAACATTAGAGTTAGAGAAAAGGTATGAATGTATTGGCATTTTTTTTATTGCTTCCACTGCTAGTAAAACATATACACACGATGAACGTGTATTGATGCTCGTAACTTTGTCAAGGAAAATAATAAATGAATATACATGTTGAAGTTGGTTATTTTTTGGATTTTATAGTATGAGTTTCCCAATAGTTAAATTCTACAATTTATTTATACTTAATTAAATATTTATTGTATAGAAAGCTTGTTAGTCACCAAAGTGACTTTTCTTGAAAAGATATTTAAACATTTAATTATGTATTTTTTTAATTGTTCGTGTTGATACGATGCTATTAAAATGACATAAAGGTTGAACTGAATATTTGAGATTATTAATTATAATGCTAGGAGGTCACTCAAAGGTGGACCATTGCTTATAATTAATGACATTAAAAGTACTTATCAACTTTTTTGTTTAATATGATTGTATATCCAAAGATAACATGCATGTTGACTAGAATATGATTGATTGTCCATTATAGTGAATTTTATTGGCATCATTATAGGTTATAGCTATGTATTTAAATATCATCCAAAGGAGAATTTAAATACATAATCATAGTTATTATTTGTTTGAATTCATTTAGGTTTACTAGAAGCATTAATGCGTGGGCTATATGTTATGTTTGCAGCATCTACTAATTTGTTCACTTTAGGAAATGACTTGATCAAGTTTAATGGTCTGAATTATGTGGATTGGTCCAAACAAGTCCAATTTCAACTAGATGTAATGGATTTAGACTTGGCCATAGTTTCAGACGCAAGGCCCGTAGCCATAACTAAGACTAGTTCTGAAACTGACAAGTCTTATTATGAGGCTTGGGAACAATCTAACAGGCTGAGCTTGAATTTGATGCTAATGACAATCATTGAAAATGTAAAGCCATCAATGCCTAAGACAAATAATGCGAAGGAGTTCATGTTGAAGCTTAAGGAATACTCCCAATCTGATATAGCTGACAAGTCCATAGTGGGGACTTTAATGAGTGAGCTTATAACCAAAAAGTTTGACTGGTCACAGCCCATTCACGATCATGTAACTCATATGTCAAACCTAGCTGTAAAGCCGAGATCTATGGGTATGGATGTAAGTGAGTCCTTCTTTGTATAGTTCATTATCAACTCACTTCTTCTAGCATTTAGCCAATTCCAAGTGAATTATAACACCATTAAAGAAAAATGGAACCTTTAAAAGATTAAGGCCATGTTGGTTCAGGAGGAAGGGAGATTGAAGAAAATAAAGGAGCACTCCGTTCATCTCATATTTCATCAAGGAGCTAATAGCAGCAAGAACGAACCAGGAAAGAAAGGCAAAGATAAAGAAAAAGCTCTCAATAAAGTTAATGAGGGCCGAATCCATAAAGATAAGAGGTGCCACTTTTACAAGAAGCCTGGTTACTTCAAGAAGAATTGCCCTAAAAGAAAGGCTTGGTTCTAAAAGAAAGGTACATACTATATCTCAATATGTTTTGAATCAAATCTTATTGAAGTGCCTAATAATATCTGGTAGTTAGATTCTGGTGCAACTACTCATGTGTCAAATTTTAAACATGGATTTCTTTCAATCCAAACCATAAATGGAACTGAAAAGTTATTATATATGAGGAACATAATGAAGGCACGGATATAGGGCATTGGGACGTATAGATTGATCTTGGACATTGGGTGTTACTTGGATCTAAAAAAGTGTCTTTATGTTCCTGACTGTGCTAGGAATTTAGGTTTTGTTGCAAAGTTAGATGATGATGGTTTTAACTTTCAGATTGGAAACCGTGTGTTTTCTTTATATAAACACAAGTACTATTATGATTCTGGTACTTTAATTGATTGTTTATATCATTTCAATCTTGATGTTGTTTTTATTGAATCTCTGTTTCATGTTGACCATATTATAGGAAGTAAACGTAGTCCACAAAATGAATGTTCTATTTTTTCGTGGCATAAAATATTAGGTCATATATCTAAGGAAAGGGTACAGAGGTTAATGAAAAATGAAATCTGACCTCAATTGGATTTTGCTGATTGGGATATATGTGTGGATTGCATTAAAGGTAAGCAAACTAAACATATATCGAAGCATCCAGCCATAAGAAGTAACGAATTACTTGAATTAATACACAATGACATCTGTAGTCCTTTCGATGTCCTTCTTGGGGCGATGAAAAATATTTCATTACCTTTATTGATGACTTCTCACGACATAGTTATATTTATTTGCTACATAAAAAGTCTCAGTTTGTGGACATCTTAGAGGTGTTCGTTAATGAAGTAGACAGATAGTTAGATAGAAAAGTAAAGATAGTGAGGTCTAATAGAGGTGGTGAATATTATGAAAAATTTGATGAAAGTGGACAATGTCTAGGTCCATTTGCAAAGTTTTTACAAGTTGAGGCATATGTGCATAATACACAATGCCTGGTACACTGCAACCGAAAGGCAGAATCATACTCTTATAGATATGGTTAGGAGTATGTTATAGCACTGTATCGTTATCATTCTGGATGAATGCGTTAAAGACCACTGCGTATTTGCTTAATAGTATTCCTAGTAAAGCAGTTCCTACGACACCTTATGAACTGTGGACAGGAAGAAAACCTAGTTTACGATGCCTTCACATTTGGGGTTGTCTGGTAGAAATAAGACTGTATAATCTATATGAAAAGAAACTTGATGCGAGAACTGTTTGTGGTTATTTTATCGGCTATCCTGAAAAGTCAAAGGGGTACATGTTTTACTATCCTAACTATAGTACGAGAATAGTTGTGTATGATAATGCTTAGTTCATTGAAAATGATCAAATCAGTGGAAGTGGAGAATTGCAAAACGTGGATATTCACGAGACTTGAGTGGAAACTAATCCAAGTCGAGTAGAAACTACTACATTAAATGAGATCCCATCGGTTGTTATTCCTCTTATTGCATCACGAATACGCAACATATCGGAACAACAAATTAATGTTCCAGTTTCACAAACTGAACATGTTAATGAAGAACCAGCTAATGATGTTCATGTTACGAATGATCAAGTGATGTCACAAGAAGTAGCATTACCAAGGTCTGTAAGGTAGAGAAGACCAGCTATTTCAAGTGAATATGAAGTTTACTCACTTGAACATAAATGTGACTTGAGCATTGATCAGGATCCAATCTCATTCAAACAAGCCATAGAATGTAGCAATTCTGAAAAGTGGTTCAATGGTATGAAAGAAGAGTTGAAATCAATGGATGACAATAATGTATGGGAATTAGTTAAATTACCGGAAGGTGCAAGGAAATGAAGTCTATTCCTTATGCATCAGTAGTTGGGAGGTTAATGTATGCTCAAACATGCACTCGACCAGATATTAGTTTTGCTGTTGGAATGTTAGGCCGATATCAAAGCAATCCTGGAATAAACCACTAGAAAGTTGCAAAGAAAGTTCTTAGATATTCCAAGGCATAGAAGACTATATGCTCACATATAGAAAATCAACCCATCTCGAAATAATGGGTTACTAGGATTAAAACTATGCCGATTGTGTAGACTCACAGAAATCTATATTCGATTATATGTTCCTATTAGCTGGAGGAGCAATTTTGTGGAAAAGTGGAAAGCAGACTGTTATTGCTACTTCCATTATGAAGGCTAAATTTGTGGCGTGCTTTGAGGCTACGATCCATGGATTGTGGTTGTGGAACTTTATCTTAGGTCTTGACATTATCGACACTATTGCTAGATCGTTAAGAATTTATTGTGATAATTCTGCAACTGTTTTCTTCTCTAAGAATGACAAGTATTCAAAGGGTGCCAAACACATGGACTTGAAGTATTTGTCTGTGAAAGAAGAAGTGCAAAAATATACAATGTCAATTGAGCATATTGGTACCGGTCTAATGATAGCGGATTCATTAACTGAAGGCTTACCAGCTAAAACATTTGTTGGCCATGTTAAGTGGATGGGCATTATAGATAAGTCCTTGTGAATTTAATTAAGGCATATTTTTTTCTCACTTACTTGTTATCCATATTATGTTGTATACAATAATCATTTCTATGAGATAACAATTACAGAATTACCCATTTAAAGTTTTATGAGTTGAGTTGACTATGTGATAAATGGAAGGAATTATGTTGTATAACTTGTGAACGCCATGATCCAATCATCTTAATTCACTTAAGGATGATTTGATCGATTCAATGTCACGTGTGCACTTAAAGTTTTATTGTTACATCACTAAGTCGTAACATGGGCTAAGTGGAAGATTGTTAGATTAATTAGTAGCCCATGTCACTTATGGATTTGAGTCCAATAAAAAGGGCCTAAGATAATGGTTATTGGGTATTAAGGAGTTGGCCTCAAATGGGTCCAAGACTCTTTCCCTCTCTCCTTTAAAATAAAATGCAACAACATACATGTTGATTGGGTTATTCATATGTTTTAGAAAACCATCAAGAGAGGTTTCTAAACTATTATGGAAACCAATTAAAGAAGAAAAGGCAGAGAGGGAATCAATCTTTATAAACATTGTCACGGATTCAGGTATGTCTTAATAGATCAATCCATAAATGTCTTACACCCAGATCTTCATTCATTATGTTACCAATCCAACGCAACTTCATTTCATTTTTATTTCTTTTCTCAACCTAACATTTGACAGTAAATGTAAACCACTTTTATTAAGTTTTCTCTCTTCAATGTAAACTACTCTCCTTATTCAACTTGTTTCGTTTGTTTAACCAAATTACGTTTTTGTATAGACCAAAGAGTTGGATTGGAATAATAAAGTCTCTTCATACCAATTTTTATGTCATTTTAACACTCAGAAAAAGTAGGAAGATCAATCAACAAACACCTGAAAATTACTGTTATACATTCAAATGCATTCCATCTCTAAATGTTGAAGCGCGTGTCCTATTTTAACCCAAGGGATAATATTAGAGAATGAAACAACTTACGAAATGGATTGTGCATATAAATAAAGTGGCAACAATTTCCTTGAAAGGTGGGAAGCTTCCATTTCTTGTATAATCTCATATTTGAAGAACACCATTCTAGATAATCAAAATATTTGGTACACATATTATTGAAATCTAAATGTTTTATTAAGTTTTATTAAAAAGAAACAAACAATCTCGGTACTTGGCTTATGAAAGTAATAACATATAAAATTATCTTATGAGAAAAATAAACAATAATAATTGAGAAATATTAAAATTTTGTAAATAAATTCTTAACTAAAATTGAAAACGAAACAAATTAACATCTATAACCATTTGCTTAATACTTGTTTAATAATTTTTTATAGAACAAAAAATTTTCATTTCATTACTAATATGTGATGATATTTTTTATGTCATAGTATGTAATATCATTGGTTTAGAATTTTTATGTTGGTGATTAGATTAAAATACAAAAAGTGAACATATACTAGTTTTTTTAGTGACATTATGTGGAATACTTTTCTAATTTCGTATTTGTGTAATATTAAGTGGAAAATTAAAAGCTTGTGTATCTTAATTTTATAAAATTAATTTTAAGAAATAAGCTTTGAAAGAATAAATTTGAAACAATTCAAACTTCTAAATCTACACCAAGTCTATATGGATGAATTTGATGTTAGTTTATGCCTTGCAACTAATCAGTTTGGTTATAGTTTAGTGACAATTATTTGAAGACATCCTTTACCTTATATATGTTTAAATGTATATTGTTAAATCCACAAGATAATTATAAATTACAAATAAAATTATAATAAGATTATAATTATGATATTCATATTGCATTTATGTATTATCCTTAAATTGTTCCTAGTTATTGTTTTATTAAGATTGGACATTAATAAAATGTAAAAAGGCTAGCACATTTCATGTTTTTTCTTATGAAGGAAGTTGTAGATATCATAAACTAAAGTATGGAGACACTTAAACAAATGTATGAGTGCTTATTAGAGAAAATTTTCATTGAACTGACTCGACATGAAAATTCCATTTAAAATATTATTTGTATGTCTATGAAAATTTTCATTGTGATGATTGTATAAGCAACCCTTTGACTTGAGGTCTCAAAAGTTATCTTGTATATAAACTACTGTATTTTGATACGACCTATGGGTCGTTCAGTTGGTAGTCATTGGATGTATCATAAACTATATGGAGGTAATTGAGTGATTAAGATATGATTCATTACCCTAAAGTAATTAGGGAGAATGTTCCGTTGTTCTCGATTAATATTAACTCGGGAAGTCATTTGTCAAGGTGGAATGATGCTTTATAAATAGTTTACAAATGTCATTAATTGAATCAATAGCTACTGGCAGAGAACTAATATGATTGGACTCAAAATAAAGTAGACATTAATTTCATGCTTTATATCTAATTGAAACATTGTATGATGAAATGATTGAATTATATAAAAAATCATATACGGAAAGGTTAGTTAAAATCACTCTCACATTCCTAAATATTTGGGTGGTTATGATATGTTGCTAGACGTCAATCTTGATCTATGATTATAAATTGTTTAATTGCAGAATTAAAGATAAATTAAAAGAAGTTTTAATTTGTCTAATTCTAATTATAATTCTAATTATGAATTATAATTATAATTTATAATCATTGCCAACATCTATAGTTATCTGACCATAATGATGATGATTATGATTTTTTAAAAATGATTAGTGGTCACCCAATATTTTCAGCTTTATAACCCTCTCCTTACTTATTTTGGTCTCTAAAAGACCCAAAATACTTAGTTGCATTTCTTTTACAAAGTATTTAAAAGCTACTCACTTTAGAGGACGGTTTAGTCCCCTTATATTCCATGCTACTAAAGACTATAATTAATTTTTGGATTGAGATCCCTTGGATCTCTTTTCCTCTCGAAATTTTCTTTTAGTACCATTTATAAATCCCTTTGAATTTTGCTTAGTTTCTTCACCTTCTAGCTTTATTAGTTGGATGATCTGTAATACTATAAGATCATTGACATTAGGGCTGATATGGTTAGCTCTTTCCCCTTCTATAGTTAGCTCTAAGAATTCATCCTAGTTGACCTGCAAGCTAGCCTTGGTAGTTTCTTGGTCAGTTTGTTCAGTAGTAGATTTAGGTTGTTCTAATTTCATCCCTTAGTTGAGATGTTGCTCTATACTATTAACTCCTAATAATCTCCTCTTAAGAATTTCTTACCAGTAGGTTGCCATTGCATAAGGCTTGGTCTCCATTAATAGGAGACATATACTAAATCTTGAAACATTTTCTCATTCTCCTACAAGCCCATAATATAAATAGTATCTGGAAGTTTTTCCCCCCATCTCAACATTAACATAGAGCCTGGAAAAGCTAACCCTCATTCTTCTTACTATATACTAATCCACGCATATATGTTTTCCAACATAGATGGCAAGTAAACTTAACCCCTTAATAGACCAATATTCTAGAGGAATGTTGTATAAATTTAACTATAAAAGGATATTTTCTAACATGATTTTTCCTAAATTGATTCCAAGTTTCTATATCTATAAAAAGATTGGGATGTCGAACATATGCTAACAACTAGCTTTAAAAATTCTTCTTGCCTTTATTTTTGCTGTAAACTTGAATAGCAGGAGGTTGCGTTATGACATAAAGACTTCCATTAGCCCTTTTTCTTTTCAATTTTTAATTGCCCATCATTGAATAATAAGGAAAGTTGGACATTTGCTAAGGAAGAAGACTACCAGAGTTGAATTCCAACATTTAGTTCCTTCCTTCAAGGTTTCGAAGTCGGGGCATACGGTTGGAATACTTCCAGACAAGTCAAGGAGGCAGTAGTATAGAGTGGAGTCAGAGCTTTCTTTAACTACCTACTTCTAATTCAATTGAGGATTGATGCTTAAGGGGTTAAAGTGTTTTGATTTGGAGCCAAAGATCAAATGAGGGTTGAGATTAGGTTGGGAGGGTTCTGGCAAAAAGGAGTTTGAGCAACAAAGAGGTGGAAATGTCAACTCATCTTTTAAGGGAAGCTTTTGACTAAAAAAGTTGTTAACCATAATTATGAAAGGAAACAATACAGAAGCTAAAGAGGGATTATTGAAAAGCAGTTACATGATTAGGAAAGAAAGTTGGAGAGTAGGGAAGAAAGAAGGAAAGTAGAAAGTAAACTTTAGTATACTGTAAGCATGAGACAATTGTTGGGAGTAGAAGGGGGAAATGGAATTAGGACTAGGGAGCCTAAGGCAACTTGGCCCAGGCCGGAGCCTGACTCAACCAAATACAAATTATTAGTTTTTAAAATTATTATGTTAAAATGACGTTATTTTGTTATTATTTGCAAGCCTCAGGCTGACTTGGGCTTAAAATTTTTTAAAAATAAGGTAATCGAGACTTAGGTAAAAGTAGAAATAGGAGGAGGGACATAGAAAGCCGAAAAACTAGATACTGAAGAGTTTCAGGAGTAATAGGAAGGCATGATGAATAAGGTGAAGGTGGTGATAGATTGAAAAGAAGGGAGAAAGAGTAATGAAATAATTTGATACAATATAGTTTCATTTAATATTATAAATTATTTAGAATCATATCAAATTAATGTCAACCATATAATTTGATTCGATTTTAGTAAAAAAATAATTATATAACTAAAATTTAAATATTTTTACTTAAAATTTTCAATTCGATTTGGAATATCTATAGTCCGTCGTTAAGTGGAATTTGTTATTTTACTTTTTTGGCATAGTATTCTTGGGATTCATTCGTAATATCCAATTGCATTTAAGTATTTTTCATTATAAGAAAGCTTGCACTACTACTGTCCGGTGAGCAAATTAATCAACTTATCCAATCATTAGCTGGACCAACATTGCTAGAAGACATCACCATTTGCTTTGCTTATTTTAAGTGATCACTATGAAAGTGTTTCATGAACAGGAAACATCCCATGAATCATACTATTAACTTGTAAAATCATTAACATGTATGTGTTCACGTTTGTGTGTTTATTGTAAGATGCCCAATATTCTATGTTCTTCATGGATTCTAAATAACTTCTGCTAGAAATTTATTTGGAGAAATGGTTATTGAGATCTAATGTATGGACAAGAGTCATGCCAGAAGCTACATCTTTAATTTAAGGATAAACATACAGCAAAAGTTCTAGCTTCGGGCCTGAAATTGAAATTGAAATTGTGTTGGAGGCCTACGCATCGTATTTTAGGTTAAATGCCCAACCAAAAATTTATTTATTTATTTTATATAAAATAGATTTTATTTGCTGAGTTTAATGTTTTTATATAAAAAGACTTTTTTTTCTTCTTTTTGAATAACCCTTATTTGTTAGAAACTAACTTCCATTATCATATCTTACTGAGGAACCCGCATCTTCTCTCAGTCTCTAAAACGAAAAGGAAACTCGAAATTCATCGTATTTGTCCTTTTATTTATTTGACCAAAATCCCATTCTTGTGTTCTAGCCGGCACTTTTGAATAAACTTCAAAACCCTAAGCGTCAAGTGATCGGCAAAACCCATTTTTATTTATTAACAACTCTTGAGTTTTGGTAAGGTTTATGTTCACAAATTCTCGTAAAGTTTTTGGTAAATCATTTCAAGAATCTAATCGCTCTCTTTCTCTCTCTCTATTGTGTTTTTAGCTGTGAGCTCTGTTTTGCTTTGCATCCGTTTAGATTATTGAAACACGGATTATAAGAATATAGAAAT
>JAOQML010000005.1:16937662-16956726 GCA_027568935.1 Erythroxylum urbanii
GTGGATGATTATTTCTTAATTGTTTTGAGGTTATGGTTAGTATTGATGAGATACAAATGAGTTTAGAAGTTATTTCAGGTAAATGACGTGAGATTGAACTTAAAAAAAAATAGCAGTAGAAAAAGGAGGAAGAAGATGATGAATAGTGGGTTTGACGTTGGTGTTAGCAATGTAATTTGGAACTAGAGTTGGTTTGTTGCACAGTTTGAGTTTTTGCCTATAACTTCTGCATCCGAACTCCAAATAACTTGAAACTTAGATCAATGGATTCCTAAGATATTTTTCTTTCTCTCCATAAAAATTTAGAGTTATCTGAATTGATTTGAAATTGATTCATAGGATGAAAGTGTGGAGGTCTGCTGGAATCTTATGAACTGGAAATTTTCATGATCATGCTTCGGTTTTCTAATTATAACTTGAGCTGTAGATTTCAGAATGAGTTAGTTTTTTATTCATAATAAACTAGAACTGTATTTCTACAATTTTTGTGAAGAGGTCTAATTTTAATTTTTTCTCTTTGATTTTCAGAATTGGCATGGAAGTGAGTTTTAGCGTAGGCTGTAGCACTACCAGGGACAGAAATCATATCCTGTGATTATTGAATAAACTGGATTGATTTGGGCCAAATAAGGCTAAGTTTTCTTCACCAAAGTTGTAGCTTACTCTCTTAGCTTTAAATTAGTATAAAGTTTGAAATTTTTGGATGTCTGAGTTGAAAGATATTAGTTGAACAATTAGAGGGTATGATTATGTGCTAGATAGCTCAAATGTGCACAGTCTGAGGTATTTTGTGCATAACTCATTGAATACTAAATCAATTTGGATGTTCTTGGAGTTGTTAGAAACTTAAGACAATGTAGAACAACTTCCAGAAGGAAGTTTTGTCATTTACCCTACCATATTAATTATGTAAAATAGACCCGAAATCATATGGGTAGAAAATCTGAAGTGGTCTATTAAGTTATCAACTTGATTTCACATTGTTTTAGTTTGGTCCAAATTATAAGTACCTTATGATATTAATAAGGGCTCTGATATCTGATCAATTTGATGATGAGAGTTATAATAAGAAACCCGGAATTGTCATTGAACATGCATTGTGCATACTTTCTATATATTGATGTGCATAAAAGAAACACTTGTATATTTGAGCAAAAATGTGATATTTGTGAATGTGTTGTGTATGTTTTAGAGGAGCCAAGTGGACGCCAGACAGACATTGCCGGACCATCCAGGCAATAGCGTATTGGAGCGTTTTGTGAGTCAACCTAGATGATTTCCTAGGATTGATTTGATTTGAATTTAATTTAATTTATTACATTTCCAATATTATTGAACTGTTTGTGAGTTGATTCTGGATTCCGAACCTGAGGTCCGAGGAGTTTGATAGTTGGGTACGTATTGGGAGTGTTTGACTTGATATAAATTTTGACATTTGATTCTTCATGAAAGTTGAATGCCGGACTTAGGTCCGATGACTGTGAATTTTTTCATAAAACATTTGTGTAAGATTGTTATATATGAGATTTTCTGAAATTGTTGCATTTCATAAAATGCATGCTTAGATAAAGACATTGTGACTTGAGTTGCCAGTATGAAGCGCTTCCACGTAGAGCTTTGCTCCGTGATTTCTGATTTTGCGCGTAGAGCTATGCTCCGTGATTCTGTTTGACTGAGCCTTAAGGCCGGTATTTGTATAGGTTTGTGATAGGCACTTGGTCACAACAATAAAAAAAATGTTGAGTCTCATGCACATAATATTATAAGATTGAATTTCTTTCAATGATCTACAAAGCTGAAACGAATGATAAATTGATATGATCAATTTGTTATACTTGGATATGTGGATTGTGAGATTGTATGATATACCATGTTGTGCGAATATCTGAAGTGTATATATGATCTGAATGAATATATGTGAAATATGTGATATATGTGTGTAATCCGATGAATTCATCAATGATGGTTCACTCATTGAGTTGCAAAACTCATCAAAAATTACAATGTGGCTTTTCAGGTACAAGACGAGACTTAGTGTTTATTTTGGATTAGAAGAATATTTTGGACTAAGTTATGGCTCAGAGGTCTGTCAGCTGACGTCAGAGAGTTATAGCTTTTATTTTGTAGATTTTGCTAGAACCTGTATCAGGTTTTGTATATATTCATCTAATGAAGACATTGTAAATAGTTGTAAATGAATGCAATGAATGATTTTAAAATTTGATGACTTCTGATTATATTAGATGATGCCATGTGTAGGTTGGATCTATTTTGCTCTATCATGCCATTATCATAGGATATGTACTTGAATGTTCCTGAATGTTTGGGTATGTATCATGTGGTAGTGGGATGTTGCAAAAAGAGTGAAGAGTCATTTGAGATATTTCAAGAGTGCAGGGACTCAGTCAAGATTGAGATTTTAAAGATATGGAAGACACTGCATATCAATTATCATCAACTAAGGCCCTATCTTGAACAAACTTAAGTGGAGGGGGCTCAAACTGTGGCACTCGAAGATCATAATTTTGTCACGTGTTGAGGAGGAAAAGGAGTTGACCTAGCAATAATAAACAAAGATGCTTTTTGGGAGGCAATCCAAGGGAAGTTATTTCTTTTTCTTTATGTTTTCTCATTTCTTTCTTATATGCATATGTGTTTTTAAGTTGATTTGTTTCTTACATGCTTTTATGTTTTTAATCAAAAAGAGATAGAAACAAACAAACAAATAAAAATTTTCTCCTTTTATATTGCTTATAGGACTATATAGTCATAATTAAAGTGTAAATTGACTAGAAAATCCTTGGAAACTTTAGTATGTACTTTTGCTATTGTGATTGGTCAATATGTAGTATCTTTAGATGAGTAGTAACTAATGATAGACAAAAGTTAGTAAGATTTTGAACCTTATTAGACTGACGCATCCATATCAGTCTCATTATCTTTTGTTTATGTATGATCTTCATGATATGTACATCCTAACTTCGCTTTGATTTTTCTATTCAAGATCACATTTTTATCACATGCGTTAACATGTAAATGATATAGGCATTCTTTGTTTTACAAGCTACATTCACCAAATAGCGTACCTATTGATATGATCCCTTTGTTAAACCCCTTTGAACTTTATTTGTTTTCTTTTTATACTAACCACATTATATGCCCTAAATTTAACCAAATTTTCTATCAAAGCCTTAAAGCTACTAGAGCATTTGTGACTGTTAATGATTGTGGATGCACAAAAGCCTAAGTGTGGTGGTGTGCATATTTGTTGGGTTGGTTATAATCATTACAATGTCATTTCATGTCTTGTCAACAAATTCTAAGGTTGATGTAGCTTCTATTAAATCTTAAATGAAAAAAAACAAAACAAAAGAAAAAGAGAAAAAGGAAAAGAAAAAAGTTTAAATAAAAGTATCAAGGAGAAAGTGCAATTGTTTTGAAAAGTTATTCATGATTAGTTTCGCCTCCTAAAGTTATATTGAATAGGTGATTTGAGTATGTTGCATATGAGGTAGATGTTGTTTTGGAAGGTTCACCCCTTATAGTTTCAATATATCATTATCATCCATTTTTATAAGTGATCCCTTCTAAGTGATTTATGCTTCATGTGGTTTGTAGTGTGAAAGCTTGAATTTAAGCTATGAAACAATGTTTTGTATTCATCATAGTTGATGTACCTAATTGTTAGTGAACTTTGGTTTTTGTGCTTGATGGTATATTGAGTATTTTTCTTGTTTCACTAGCTTTGATGGCTTTTATGGTACACTACCTAAATACGTCTTACCTTAACGTTTACCCACATTACAACCCTAAAAAGTCCTTTGATTTATAATTATGTATGTGAATCTTAGTAGTAGAGAAATGAAATGATATGCAAAGTTGTGGAATGTCATGATCATGAATGGTGTTTGAGTGTAACTATGAATTTATCATATTTAAACATTTTTTTGTCAAATCTACTTCCAGATTACAAGGTGATGAATGTTGATTGATCATGAGTGGAAGCATTAAATGTTGAGTTCTTGCTGTGGTTTTTTAAAGTTATTCCTCATTACTTTTGACTATCTATTCTTGGGAAGTATGAAAAATGAGTACATGTTTTGGGTTTGGCACTTTGATTTTGATATTTTGCCCGAGGACAGTCAAAAGTTAAGTGTGGAGGAAATTGACATATGCTTAATTGACTATACATTTATTTCATAATACTTAGTTAATATTGCTATGAAAAGTCTAGACATTCACTTTAGTGCATATTTGGTATTAGGTACAATTTGGAAGCATAAGGGCTAAAGTACGTGGAAAGTACATTCTTTGAGTCGTCTTCTTGATATTCACACTCACTTATCTTTATGGAGCAAGAAGGAGAAGGATTAGAGGATTAGAGTAAGAAGAGACAACAAAATGCATAAAATGAAGAGCATATGTTGAAAACATTAAGCATGAAGGGTGTAGAAAATTGCTCACGACTATGACATAAAAGTCATGGGCATGTGTATGTTAGTAACGCTCATGACTTATTTGCATGGGCATGACACTCACTCATGCCCATGACAACATAGCTCACGCTTGTGACTTTGACATCTAGCACTCGAAAACTTGGTTTTCACTATAAATACAATGTTGCGGTAATAAAAAATGTATGAAATGTTTATGAAACATTTGGTGAAATGAAGTCTCAGTTTTGTAAAGGAAGAAGGGGCAAACCTCTCATCCTTTGGAGACCCATAAAGGGATAAGCTTCCCGACACCAGTTCGAAGGTGATATCAGCGCTAAAGAACTTGGTTAAGCATTCCCTTTTTGTATTTGTTATTCTTTCTTTCTCTAAGAATTGTTTACATTATCCTATGCTTATGGATTTGGGTTTTCATGTATGAATGATCGTATTCTCGTTATCGTTAGATTGTTTACGTATGAACTCATTGCTAGAATCTTAAACTCAATATGTAATTGTTGTGTTTAGATATTGCTAGAATCTTACAATATGATCCGTAATTGATACATTGAGATTCATTTATAGCAACTAGTGGTTTCGGATCATTAGGAATACAATATGTAATTGTTATGTTTCCGATTGGTGTCGAATCATTAAGGATAACGTAACCTAGGTTAAATGACCCAAACAATTGTGGTTTTTGCCTTGATTAATCTATTTTCCTAACTCTTAATGTGACTGTCTAATTAAATCTAGAGAGCTTGCTCTAGGTTGTTTGATAGCTAGGTTAAGTTAAAGAGCTTGTTTTAATTGAACATGACCTAAGAGAAAATTGAGGTTAATAGAGCTTGTCGTTAACCTACAGTTAATAGTTGTTAGATTGAAGTATGTTTACTTATATGTAGGCCGAGATTGAAGTATGTTTACTTATAAGTAGAACAACAATTCAATGAAGTATGTTTACTTATGTGTAGGTTGAGATTGAACAGATGATCAAGTCCTTAACGTATTCATCACTTTTCATAATTTTTGAATGCTTTCTTTAATTTGCTTTTGTTAGTTTAGTTTCATTTTATTTTTTTATTGGAAATCAAACTAACCCCCCATAACCTAAACACTGATTATTTTTATTTCAAATTCTTTACACACACTTTCTGTAGGATCGACCAAGACTTACCACTCGCTATAGTTTTAAGTTTAGTTATTTTGAGTAGTGTTACAACGCGCTATCAATCCCTAATGATGCATAACCATTAGTTTACCACACATGAATTATATTTACAAAAATTATCGATTACAATCTTGATTCTGGCAATGAATCCATATATGAACAATTTACCAGGCCTATCTAAATTGTTGATACATAAATCCCAAACTTTAGACACAGAATAATTTAATCAATTATAAAAGAGACTTAAAAGCAACATTACTAAAATTGATCAATGCCTAAACATGCTCACCATCCTCAATATCCCCTTTGACTAACAAGAAGAATTTTGGCTGCTCATAGCTCTCAAAAGAGAAAGGAATATATCCCCTCTTATGTCTTTAATCTGTGGATACCATATTTAACATCTTAATGGCCCTTTTATTGTGTAAAATTAGGGTAAAATTGTACACAGTTATCTACACGAGCAAGCAAGTGACTGTGTATATTAAATTTGTTAGAAAGCATAAAGTTACACATTCTTAGTGAGCTACACAACTAAGATACACGACTGTGTATCTCACTTACATGACCGTATAAGTCTCCACTTGGGCGTGTAGGTCACAACGGTGGTTAAAATAATGTCTTCTCCTAAATCTTGATATGAATTTGTTCCATTGGAATGTTAGGGGCTTAAACAACAAGAAATTATTTAAAGGATATAAACCCCTTCATATGTTGTCTTTTAGAAACTAAGCTAAGATACAATAGGATGAGTAAGATTAATTTTTTATCACTCATTGATAAGATTAATTTTTCTATCACTATTATTTCTAATGATTATGCTCATCATTATGGTAGAATTATAATTTCTTCTATCCTTAGCAAAGTAAGGATTGAGAACTCTATAGTTATAGATCAAATATCACATTTAGACATGGAATTGACGTAGGAAAGAGCTTGTATTCATATATCCTTTGTTTATGGCTCTAACTTTATTTTCCAGAGAGCTTTCCTACCATAAAAGTTTAAGGAGATTACTACTAGCATAAATGTTCCTTAAATGTTGCTGGTAATTTTAATAGTAAACTTTGTCCTTTGAAAGTTAAAGGTAATTTTTCCTTAAGGAACCATAAGCAAGATGTGTATAATTGCATATCCAATCTAGGCATCACTAAACTAAAATTGTTGGGGAAATTTTATACATGGAACAATAAGCAAGAAGGGAGATGGTTTATAAGAAAAAAGCTTGACAAAGTTATCATGAACAATCTTTAGCTGAATAATTTTCTTAAAATTATTGCTATAAATGGGAATCCTTCATTTTCTGATCATTCTCCAATAGTCATTAATGGCCTTAACTTGAAAAGGGCTAGGTGCTTTCCTTTCTACTTTAATAATTATCTGAATAATGATCCTAAATTTGAAAGTGTGAACTTAAAAGGGATGACTCATCATTTTGATTGACATATGTCTTTCGTTTGTATAGGGAACCTATAGAAGATTAAAGAACTCAAATTACTATAAAAGAGGAAATACAATGATACACAATTTGTTTTTCTTTCATCTAAAGATAAACTGGATAAGGGGAAACAAATGGTTTATCAAGATCCTTTCTTTGCTTTGATATAAATGGAGGAAAATAGGGCTTTACTTGATTATGTCCAAGCTATTGATTTTTATTATTCTTTTTGTAAGAAGAGATCAAGGAATTAGTGGCTTAAGCATGAGGACATAAATAATTCTTTTTTCCCAATAAATTCATGCTTTCTAGAAGGAATCATAAGAGAATTACTTATCTTATAAAGTATGATGGGCTTATTATCTCATCCTAGTTTGATTTTTTAAAGTCCACTCATCATCTTGTTTAAAAAATTCCTTCGTGCTCATCGAATTGTTCCTTGTCAATTCAATTGTTACGATCATTTACATATGATAAACTTTTATTCAAATTTTTAATGATTTTGAAGTGGAGGAAGCCCTCTCTGCTCTCCATAACAATAATGCTCGAGTCCATATGGTCTTAATGCTCATTTCTTTCATAAATCTTTTCATTTGTTGAAACATTGGTTTATTCATGCTATGTTGGAGTTCTTTAATAATAGTCTCATGCTTAAAGAAGTAAACAAAACCTTTATCACCTTAATGCTTAATGCCAAAGATTCCTAATCACAGTACTTTGAAGAACTTTAGACCTATATCTTGCACTATATATTTACAAAATTACAAAAATCCTTGTTTTTAGGCTTAAAGAAGTGCTACAACCATTGATCAATCCCCCAAAGTGCCTTTACTTTAAGAAGATCAATTGGTGATACTGTGTTATTAGCTCAATAATTTTTCAAAAGTTATAACAAGAAGCATTCCTTTAAGAGTTGTGATATCAAAGAGGACTTCAATTAGGCCTTTGACTCTTGTTATTGTTATGTATGCTTTTGTTTTTCTCCAAGGTTTGTTGATTCTCTTATTGCATTTCCAATGTATCTTACTTTACGTTAGTTAATGGTCAATGTACTAGATTCTTCAATAATGCTAAAGGGCTCAAGCAAGGTGACCCTTTATCTCTTTACTTGTTCACACTTGGTATGGAAGTCTTGTATGGAAGTCTTATTAAGACTTATGAATCATGGAAAGGAGCTTTAAATATCATTACAATTGTAAGTATCTTAAAATTTATAGCCTTTTATTTAATGATGACTTATTGCTTCTATCTGGTGAAGATTTTAACTCAATTAGTGCCTTAACGATTACCTTAAGATGTTTTAAAGAGTCATCTAGCTAGATTGAAAATGAATAAAGATAAAAGTTGCTTCTTTATATCCTTGCAAATTATTCTAGTTGGAGAAAGGAAATCTTTTAAAGAGTCTCCTTTATTATTTGGTTGACTATCAATGATAAGCTAAACATCAAAGATAAAATTCATGATACAACTTCAATTTCTACCGTTTGTTCTTTTAATATATGTTCACAAAATTAATCTAACAAATTTTATCAAGGATTAACAATCTTTGATGCTTAATGAGGAATGAGATTGATAGTGTGAATTAGAGTGTTGGTTTAAGTTGGAAATGTAAGGAGGAAGTTATTAGATTTAGAATCTCTTTTGACAATGTCATTTATCACATTTGGAAAGAAAGTAATCAAAGAGACTTTCAAGATAAATTGAGGTCTTACATTGAACAAATATTAGTTACTTTTAAATTCTTCTTACCTTTAATGTTTAAGATTGGTTGCATACCTACTAGGCAACTCTTTTAGCAACAAGATATTTTTACTATACTACTTATAATGTTTATATTTTGCTTGAGTTGTATTTCTTAATTTATTTACTACCTTTTCTTTCTAAAAAATATCAATTGGTATACAATATTCATAATAAAAATTTGAGATGGGAATAGAGATAACACTTTGTTTAAATTTGAATTTAAACTCAAATTTAATATAATTTAAATATTCAAATTTAATTAATTAACTTTCAGTCGCTCTTAATTAGACTTAAATGAGTTTATCATATTAATTTAATTAATTAACTTTGAGTCTCTTTTAATTAGACTTAACGAATTTATGATAATTGACTAAATCCTAAAAACAATTATTGATTTCTGAATATAAACTCAATTGAATATGAATATCCAAATTCGATATTAGATCAAATTAGATCGGTTACACCAGAATAAATTTGGCATCTCTATGTACAGGTGTATAAATAAATAACATTGGTAACATAAGTGAAACAGTCAAAAGCAAACACAAAGAGATACGGTAACGTATACACCTAGTATCTCCATTGGAAGTGGTTGGGTGCAGCCTTGTTGCATACGTTCTTTTTGTCTCTATCTCAATCTTCTTAGAGTTGATGTCAATAATGGAAGGAAGACAAGAGTTAATTAAGGTGATGAGTTCCAAATTCAAGAAAGCTTCCTTGTTATGGCTTGAGGGTTTTAGAGAAGCTTGTTGCCTTCACAGTGTTTTTATTCTCTGTTCGAGGTTCCTTACCCCTCCTTCCATGACTAACTAACTTTCTGCTGGATTCACCTCAAATAGAAACAAAGAACTGATTTTGTTTTTCAGGAATTCAAATTTTCGTTTTCTTTGGAACTAGCTGTGGGATTTGTTTTCTAAGTGGTACTTGTAATCCCTTCATGTGCAGGTCAAGGAAGCTTTTGATTCGGACGGGACAGTGTTTTCTCTTGAATGGTTTCATTTTCTTAGGGAGGTAAATTTTTCTAGCTACATATTTAAATTCATATTATCGATGATCTAGCCTGTTATTTAACTTGTGGTGATCGGACGCTGCAAGCTTAATTTTGCTGCCCAGCATCAATCATAAGACGCAAAACAAGCCACTTTGATACGCGTTTCTACGGTGTGAATAAAGATTATTGACTGTGCCTGTATAGGGTCCAGCTTGGTTTTTGACTCATTAGATAATTTTGTCCATCCTATAACAGAATCAGGATCTTGATGATTAACATATCAAAAAAATAATTGGAAATTGTTTTGCCATTTGAGTTCCAGTTGTTTTAAGAAATATCTGATATGTTTTGTACCATTTGCAGCTTCATTCTTTGTTTTTGTGGCTGCAAAGAGAGAGATATATACTCACTTGCAAAATCTGCTTTTGTTTTCTATCCGATCGAAAATAATACTTTATATGGTCAGAGCCTAACAAACCATTAAAAAAGTGCTTTTAACGGAAAAAAAAATGGCTCGAGAAAAGAAAGGAACAAGATATTTGCAAATCATAGTTTTGAACAAGTGGTTGATGTAGTTATAAAAAATAAAACCTTTATATTGTTTGTAATGGCATGCTATTAGTCTGCACCCAATATCCTATAGCTGCATAGTGCAGAGATAACTTTAGTGGTGCCAATTGAAGTTCCCCATGTCGTTAGGCTCAGTTGATCAAATGCAAAATCAAGTAAGAAATACATACAAGCAGTAGATGCATATGGTATGGATCTAACATCAACATGAATTTATCTGAAAAGATGCTCAATTGAGTACCTTTTTAGATGGGATTAAACCACAAGACACGCCTTGAATTTAATGAAGTGGAATCCAATGGTGATGAATACTTCTTTTATATGAATGCTCAACGTGGCATGCTTTAGTGGACTTCATGGAATTGAGTGAAAGAGATTTGCTTCATGATGCAATTAGATGAATGATTCCTAACCCAACAGTTCAGTAGCCTTTTTTCTAAGTGGTGGTATTAAGAAGATCCATCAAGTCTTTTTTTTTTATAATTCCTGGGAATGAAATTCTACCCTCAGGACTTACAAATTTGCCTATTAACGATAGTATCTTGTAGAGTTTTAATTGTTGTAAGTTGATGGCTTTTGAGTTATATAAGGATAGCTAATTTATATTGCACTTTCTTATCAGTCTTTTCGATTTGAATGCAGATAACTTTTCCTCTTATGTAAGTTATCGGGCAAGTTATGTTGCAACTTGCTAGTCCATTTCGATCTTAAACTTGCATTGCAACATATTATCAAAGCTGACTAGTTTCTATATGATAGGGAGTGAATATTAGAACTCTTGTTGGCACCTTGATAGGAGGTTATTAGTCTGATAGAACAGTAGGTTAGCATCTGTTAATGCCTTATTAGTCTGATAGAACAGTAGGTTACCATCTGTTAATGCCTTTATCAAGTGCACATTTGAGTTATAAGATGATACATAATTAGCATGTTATTTATTCGCGGAAATTTAAGCAAGTACAAAATAACACACACGTAGTTTGCATGGACTTGTAAACTATTGAGTGATTTTATTTATGTTATGACATTGAGACGATCCTACCATTGTCATGTACCTTAAAGGAAAAGTTAGTGTTACCTTAAAGGAAAAGTTAGTGTTCTCTAAATTACATAAGAAATTGGAGCCATTTGATGCTCTATAGGCTTTCCCTTATGTCTTCTTGGTAATTTTCATTCAGTGACTACGGACTCTAATTTGTCTATGCATAATGTTGCTACCATGCAGTATTTTTGTTCTAGATTCATTTGTCACCCCAACATTGCAATGGATATTACCTGATCACTGTTCAGAGATTAGTTCTCAAGAATCTTGTTCGTTTGACAATATTTTGAAACGATATTCCTTGTTACGCCATGGACTCATACAACTCTTATATGTAAGTATGAGGTTCTCATTTTAATTGGCTTTTTTTTTTGTTTTTTTATGACTTTATGATAACCTTTTTAACTGTTGGTATTCCTCCTTTTTATGTAGATATAGAGAAAATAGGAGAATTTATGCTGTCTAGGGTGGACAGAGTTTAATAAGCATAATCATACACAGTTGACAGTGGTATTGTTCTTTTGTATGCTGAAACAAAATGCTTATTTCATCCTTACCCTTGGCTAGTGGGGTCAATGAGCATATGACCCTTAGGGTGGGTTGATATTCAAAAACAACACTATGTTCTTACGATTGAATGAACATTTAAATGCCGAACATAAACCTGTTGGAATAAACTTGTTGGAGGCTTACTATGTCCATTTTTGGCTGCAAAAGATAAAAATTTCAATGCCTGCCTTCCTCATTTTGTTTATGCTCTGGGAGTTGGGGGTTGTTTAAATCATGTTTCCTTACAGATTGGGAGACCCAGATTGGGAGTTGGGGGTCGTTTAAATCATGTTTCTTACAGATATACTTCCTCTATAAACTTTTACACCATGAAAAATATGCAAATGAGGAAACATAAATTGAAAAAGAATGCCTTACATATTCTTCAAACTTTTTTGTTGTTGTTACATTAACTTTAGTTACAGTAACATTGACACGTCGAGAGTTTAGAAGTTAGAATGACTGTTGATAAAACTATCTCATTCTATTTTCCTCAAAAGAACTAAGTTATGGAGCTTTATGACAACCGATGCCAAGTGTAATTGATGAGGATACATTGGTAAATACTGGAATGAATCAGTGGCATATCTAGGTAAACTAACTAAGAAATTGAATGAGAATTAGCTTGTCAATTCTACAAATTATGCAAGTGGATCCAATTGAAATTCAATTATTTATCATGGAATTCATTTTTTTCATTAATTGTTTTTCTTGAGACTAGCTGTTTGTAGGTTATTTCTCATACTCTTTTTGTTCTGCTTTACAGAGAAGCATGAAAAAATAAGGAAAAGGTGGCACATCATCTTCCAGTGGAAGACTGTGCTATAACAATTTGCTTGAAAAATACGCCACTTTTTTCTTACAAAGTAAAAAAGAAAAAGCATATAATAGCTCTATTTGAAGCGTGTTTATGTTTTTGAAAGCATATCTTATCTAATGTCTGCTGTGGTGGATTTATTTCCTTATCTTCTTATTACATGCAGTTGTTCTGGTTCTACCCCTTGTACCTATTCAGTTTTATTCTTAGCTCTCTGTGGTAAGTCTCTCTTTCTAGTTTCCATAGACTATGTTCTACCATGTATTTAATAGCCCCGAAGTAGGATAATGTTACCTATGAGATGGATAACGATTGGCCAATTTCTGCTAGTTCCTTGTGGCACTAATTGTGGTCACTAAACAGTTTTATGATGTCTTAAAGCATGACTATGCTTTCACTAAGTAAATTATGTTATTACTTCTTCAAAAGTAGTTAGAGGTTTGGAGTGTATTGTACATTGTCTATCACATATGTATGTGCATTTGTAAGTTTGCTATTATATTGGAAATATTACTTTTCAAAGTTTAATTTTGTGTATTTATAATGTTATTTTCTGATGAAGGTACAACGACATTGCTAAATATGGATTTGGTGCCATGGGAAGAAATGAACTCAATGTTTTAGAACCATCTGCAAGTAGTGAAGTGATAAAATCTGAAAATACACCTCTGAAGGAAAGGCCTGATGGACTTGGCGGGTAGCTTTTAAACTTGAAAGTTGAAATCAATATTTGTCCTTGGCTACAAGTTCTTAAAATTTACTTACTTTGCTTTAATTTTCTACAGAATCATGATTGGAATTGGAGAGCAGGTCTACTCTGCATTGCTTGGTATCTTCTTCTTTCTGGAGGTTATGTTCTACATTCACTCGCTTGCTTACATAATTTAGGAATCTTTCTCTTGCCTTTTTTCACAATCTTATCTCAGTGCATCATCGTGCATCAACTCTTCAATCTCCACCGCTCACCTCCTATGTCTATATGCTATCAGCAGATAGAATTTTGATTGCAGTTAACTTGTTGCACTTCATTATGTGTTCTCCAATTGCCTACTTACTTGACAACTGCACGCAGGTTTATGCTACAGGATTCATACCATATGTGGGAAAGGCAATCAACTTTATTCTTCTTTCCTGGATCTATGCATACTACTGTTTCGAGTGGGTGATATTGCTCATCATTTTTGTGTTGTATTTTATTTTTGCTGGGAGATTGCTTACTTCGTTCTTACCTACTAGGTATAAGTGGAATTTGTCTGAAGTGTCTTTGGATAGAAGGCTGGACTTCTTCGAATCTAATTGGGCTTTTTTTGCTGGTTTTGGTAATATGGAATCTTTTGTTGCCAATTCTTGTATGACAGGATTTCATGATCTTCTTCATGTGTCTTTAACATTGCAATTATACTGTTCATTATATTTTCTTCACACCCCTGCCCCACCCTCACCTGCTATTTTACTCTTTCTTGTCTTCCTTAACAAGACGACAAAGATTGTCATTTTAAAGTAGTGAAACCCAAGTCTTCAGATCTTGTTCTCATTATACATTAATGATATCGATTGATATCTGCAAATATTACTGATGTACTATGTTAATTGCTTCATCTGCCTTCCCATTTTTTATTCTATTTTGTTCCTTTTTCCCATCAAAGGTCAAAGCATATTATCAGTTAACTCTTATATGTTTGTCCTTATTCTAAAACTCAAGTGGTTCGCACCACCTCAAAACATTATTTGTCAAATTCCAATAGAATTTTCCATATTGCAAAATTATTCCTCTCAATGTTGCATTTTTTTTGTCAATAATTTGTCTTCTATTGATCTTAGACCTATTCGCTGACCGGTCTTTTTTATACCATATTACTTTATATTCAACTTCATCATTCCCCTTATCATTTGAGATTATATCTTTCATGTAATTTTAGGTTTAATGAGAAAATCGAATTGAGAAGTGAGTATTCTTTTCTTTATGGTCATAAGAAGCAGATAAGTGATTAAAGAAGAGTCTTAGTAAATGCCCTGAAAATTACGAAATATTATGGAGAAAATAAAATTTCTTTAAAAGATATACTGGTTTATTACCGGTTTGATATGCTCTGTTCAATTCCTCTATTCTTCATAACGGTTCTTTGTTGCCTATTCTCAAGATGTTCCATCAGTAGTAACTTTTTAATTGACTTTTCAGGAAGCCCTTGTGTTCTGGCTATATTCTTCTTCTCACCTCTTGTGAGCTACGGCGTTATGGCTATTCTTTTCCCTCTGGTGCATAACTTTTCCCTTTTTAATGTTAATTTTCTACTATTCCTGTTGCCTCAGGGTACATTCTTCAAAAAACGTTTGGTCAAAGCTGGTAACATATGTAATTTGCAGTTTGTATTGACTGCAACGGGCTCAGGGTCTGAGCAGTTCATTTTCACTCAACGAAAGAAATGGAAAGGTGTCGACTTGGGAAGGCTTCCAATATTTTATCTGGCAGATACAGTATTGTAAGCCATCAACTTTGCGTAGTCACTCATGAAAAAGTTTTGTTGTTATGTGCCTATTTTTATTCTATGAACTTAAAAGGCCATTTTCTTAGCCAGTTTGTTTCAAAATGATATTGCAATGAGCATATATACAAGTTAGCTGAAGTTGGCCATATTTGGATCTAGCTATTTGTCTTCTCAAAAGTTGTGGCGCATGCAACTTTTAGCATGTTTAAAATTCTTGGAGATCATGTTGCACAAAAAATAAGTCCATGAGACAGTTATTCTCCACTGCACTAATGGTTTGCCTACGAGTATGCAATTCCTTTGAAACAATTGGTGTCTGTGAAAGTTTATTGCTATGAGCATTTAAGTCACACCATGATCTCCAGAACTTTAACAATTTATTTACAATTGTTTTAAATTCTGTGAAGGTACAAGGTAATCTTCCTTAGGATGCCAGAAACAACAAAACTAGAATGGTATTTAGAAATGATGTTTATGATCAGTAGATTCACATTTGGTGTTTTGATTCTATTTTATGAAAATGGAGAGCAGTCATTGTTTGAATTTTGAGCCATTAAGGAATGCCAATCTTGTTTAGCACAATTCCTTTGCCACCCACTCTCTTTGCTTTTGAATTACCTAATGCTTTTGTAGGATGTCAATATCCCTCTGCAGGACGTTAAGTTGTTATATGTGGCATGAGAACTGACATGAATAAATAACTACGATAATATTTAACGTCGTATTTTATTCTGCAGAATGTGGATCTTGTCTCTTCTTCCTTTGGAACGTGGAAAGTTAGGGCAAGATATGAAAGAAAACTAAGAAAATGTGGTTCAATCTCTTATCGATCTCAGGATATGTGAGCTTGTGGGGTAGAATCGAATCAGAAATCTTTTAGCTTCGATCAAGTAAATTTGCTTGGAGAGACTTATTTATACTGACTGTCTTAAAGGATGGTGTGCATTAAGGTAACAAGCAGGTCTGGAATGAAGTGGTAGTGGCTGAATGTGTAAAGCAGAAGAATGTTTGAAACTGATGGTTCTAAATCTTTTCGGAAGGAGCTAAAATTTTCGTTTGTATATCTTTGACTTGAAATGTGTACAGTGAATAGAGCGCAGCTAGATTTGATGAAGGTTTGTCTGAATGTTATGCTAGTTAAATGGGATGCTGAAGTTTTAGGCATAATGTGTGTAGCGTCTAATTCTCTCATCTCAATCATAATTGTCATTCTTGTTAGCTTGCACAATCATTTTCCTTTTTCTCATCATTGTTGATTGTTCACGAGGGTAGGTAATAGTCGTATTTTAGTTTTTCTAATGAAACAAAGGAATTTAAGAAAAGAAAGAAGAAATTCCATTACTATTTATTGACATTGAATATAATTTAAAGTATAATTCCGTTGTATCTAAATTTGTCACATGGACTCTTCAAAATCTAATACATACGGTCTTATTAACGAACAATTTTTCTTTTCCGAATCCTAAACGTTTGAGGTCCAAGCTACTGTAATGCTTACTGTCTCATAGAAGAACTTTGAATTCTAATTCTATCTTTGGTGACGATTGACCTGGATTTTCGCTTCTATTTTGGTTTGAAATTTTGTTTGTTCTGCCTTTGTTTTGCGCTTCGTGTTCATTCCTCCTGGCTTCTTCTTATTCTTCTTCGTCCTTGAATGGTTTGCCTTTCTTTGACAACTGCAATCAGTTGTTGAATGAGAACATATATATTAAACCTATCAGATCTGCCCTTTACTCCACCATAACAAGTTTTTTGTCTTCTATATCAGTTACTTTATTTGGGACGAGTTCTTCAAATGTTCCAGGTCATGGTCAGGTTGCCACTATCGAGATTGTTCACAAGACTTCTGACGGGTGAAGGCGATTATTGCTCAATTTCGTTCATAATTATGACGCTCCCAAAATTTGTTAACCCACAATAAGTCAAATAATTCTTAAAACATATCATTAATCGTCAAATTTTTTATTAGTTCCAAAAGAGAGGATTATTAGTCTAAGCACAAAAATATTTTATATAACACAATTACCTAAACTGTCACATTTAAAAATATATACAATCAAATAACTTTATTCGATTAATTCGTTGGTCTCACCTAAATTTCACCATGTCAATCCCGTACATTGAGGTAATTAGCAATCTTTCGATTTCCTAAAAAGTAAAATGACAACGAGTGAGCTATCTACTTAGTAAGAGTAACCGATCATATCTTTAAAATTAAATAACTTAATAAATAATTGTAAAATTTAATCAAGAGGTTAAAACATACATATAATATGAATGTTCATAACATTACTAAGTCTAATTCAAATAATTAAAAAAATTTCAAAAATTTTACCAAAGAATGATTAACACACATTAATATATAACTTTCATTTATGTTTTATCTCATAATTAACTGAATTGCCTGGGTCGTTGTATCGATACAATCTATCCGTCTAAGACCATCGAATATAGCCTATCCTAAGCAAGCCACTAATTCTCAATTTTCACCAATTATTCACGACATATTATCAACCCGTCTCTATTTAATAACACATTTTCGCTGAATTAACAATCAATACACTTCAATATACATAACAAAATATAAACAAGAAACACCATGTAATTCATGTATGAAACCATTAATCAATAATTTAATCAATGACTAATTCAAAATATAATTTATTAATAACAAAACAATACTCTATTTTAAGAGTAAAGTCCATGGTTATCCTTACCTCGATTTTGGAATTGATAGTCCAAATTACTTCTTAATCGGACCAAGAATTTACAAAAATCTATTAGACTAATTTACGAAAAATTTCCGACCCAATTACACTTAATAATCCAACATTATTCTCTTTTCTAATTTATTCTTAATTATAAAAATAGTATCTTTACTAACCTAACCACCACAATTACTAAAATATCCTTAACTACTTAAAAGTCTTATTTTACCGTCATCAATTTCAATTAATACCAAAATTGCCCTTCTTGGAAGTAAATTCTATATTTACCCCTTCACGCTTTGCATTTCCTCTTTAACCCCTTCATACAACTTAAATTTTCAAAAGATGACATCTTCTTCACCTTATCCTCTTTTCATATCTCCTCTTTTTTTTTCTCATTTTCCAGTTAGTTTTTCTTCATTATTATCCCTTCATGCAACTTCAATTATTGTGTCAATCAACCACAACATGCAAACCAACTATAAAGTAGTGTAGGATTATCAAAAATCACAAAAAACATAAAATGGCAGCTAGAAATTTACCAAAGTGTTAAGAAATTTGATGTTGTTAAGTTCCACAACTTCCTTCAAATTTATTGCAAAACAAGTATAATGAGGGAACCTATAAGAGAAATGTCACATGGAAGAGAAAGAGGGTGTTTTTAGACACACTTAACAGTTGGGAAATGAAGAAAAAGATGAAGAAAGAATGTGATTGTCTTTGGTTGTCTTAGTGTTTATTTCCAAATGTTGTCTTTTATACATCTTATTAGTTATGGGTTAGGCTATGTTGTTTTACTTGGTTAATAATGGGCTTTACAAATCTCCACTTTTGAAAGAATTTTATCCTGAAAATTAAATTACACACTTAAGGATCCAAACAATTGAGGATATTGACATCAAACTTCGTCCTCTACCTCCTAAGTCGCCTCTCTTGAAGAACGATGATGACTCCCAAAACTTACACCATCATAATCTCCCGTCTCCTTAATTTCCTAATTTGTCTGTCTAATATCTCCATTGGCTCCTTCTTACACGTTATGTGTAACACCCCAACTCCCGCCGGACCCGAACCCGATATCGACAGTGATACCCGAATTCGTGCCCCGCGAGGGTG
>JAOQML010000005.1:17018901-17031304 GCA_027568935.1 Erythroxylum urbanii
TTTGTTAGTGATGTGACACGCCACCCTCGCGGGGCACGGATCCGGGTATCACTGTCGATATCGGGTTCGGGTCCGGCCGGAGTTGGGGTGTTACATATTACCGATAAGTACGGGTCGATCCCACAAAGACTACGAACACTAGTAATTACCTTTCCCCTATTGTCTAGCCTAAAGATTGACTTTAGATTTTTAATTAAAAGAAACTAAAACTAACTAGGAAAGAAAATAGGTAATGAAATTGAATAGAGAATTCAGGAAACACTAGGAAATTATCATTATCAAGTAATTAGTATCTAGATTTTAAATCCCCCTAAACCCTTAACGAATTGATTTTTTATTATGCTATTGTTTTATTTGTTTATTAGATCGTGGAGACTCCTATAGTATGCTAGTAGTTGACCTTGAGTCTACTAACAACTAATCTCAAGGTTTCTAACAGAATTACTCAGGTTAAATTTTATAGGATTGCTTTACCGTTTTACAAATCCTTTTATTAAGTTTGACCATAATTCGGAAGATTTATGTCATCCTATCTCTAGGATTGCAATCAACTCCTTTCAATTATGGTGGATCTATTCAACCTAGGATTTCTCATCCGCTATGTATGAAATAAGATTATGGTCTAATATTCTGGATTACTAGAACATAAATAAAGTAAGTAATTGGACAGTAACAATCAATCAAACCAATTGCATTAATAAAGAATCAAATCATGTCAAAGTATTATGGTTCATTTACCCTAACTACTAACTGGACATTTAATTACACATGATTAAATAAGAAATCAAACATACATAAATAGAAATACGAATCGAAAACAATGGGTTCTCCCTAATTGTCTTCTATCGAATGTTCTTGTGATGTAAAGGTTTGATCTTGTATTTCGATGGATCTTTCAATGACTTCTTCAGATCAAAATCACACCTAGAGAATGAGTTCCAAGTCTGGAATCACCTCCCCACTAGCTCCTCTGATTGCTCCTACCTTTTTGTCTTTAAAAGCATCCTTTATATTGAAGTTTAGGGTTATAAGGAGATGTGCATCAAACCGTGCATAACCAAAAATTACAAGAATCATAAAGATGCACAGGCTCAGGGAAGTGCACGGTCATGCATCCTTTCTGCACTTCAAATCTTTAATTTTTGTTGTGATCTCATCCGAATTCTTCTCATTTTAGTCCATGAAGCAATTATACTCTATAAACATACTTAGAAAAAGGTTAAGTACCAAATATACGATAAAAGTATAAAATATCAAGCAAAATATATCAAATATGGGTGTAAAAATATAGTTAAATATCCATCTATCAATGGCCAAGAAAAGGATGCAGTTTCCACACATTTGAGGGTTAAGGTTATAATATGCCCTAAAACTATACCTTTATCTACCATAAAATGACATTTTTCCTAATTAAGCACAAGGATAGTTTCAATGCATCGTTCCAAGATAAAAGCAAGATTCTTTAGGCATTCATCAAAGGAAGAACCATAAATGCTAAAATCATCCATGAATACCTCGATGATTTTCTCAACTTACTTAGAGAAAATGCTCATCATACATCTTTGAAATGTGGCAAGTGCGTTGATAATTCGAATGGCATCACTGAGTAAGCAAATATACTGAATGGGCATATAAAGGTGGTCTTTTCTTGATCCATTGGTACAATAAGTATCTGAAGAAAACTTGGAAATCCATTTAGAAAACAATAATACTCATATCCAACCAATCTTTCAAGCAATTAATTAATAAAGAGAAAAGGGAAATGGTTTTTACGAGTTGCCAAATTCAACTTTCTATAGTCAATACAAACTTGCCACATAGTTTGCATGTATGTGGGAGCCAACTCACCATCCTAATTAGTCACTATTGTGATTCCAAACTTTTTTGGAACCACCCGAACCTGACTTACCAACTTACTGCCAGAGATAAGGTAAATGACCATATCATCGAGAATTTTTAAAACTTCCTTCTTCACTACTTCCATCATTGGAGGATTTAATCTACGTTGTGCTTACTTGTGGACTTGACATCCTCCTCTAACAAAATACGATGCATGCATATAAAAGGGCTTATTCCTTGAATATCAGCAATAATCCATCCAATGACCTTCTTATGCTCTCTCAACAATTGAACTAGTTTGTTTTCTTGTTCAAAAGTCAACTCTATCGAAATGATAATTGAAAGGGTATGTTTATCTCCTAAATAAGCATATTTTAGGTGGGTGGGTAGTGGTTTTAGTTCCACATCAAGTACCAACACATCAGAAGATATCAACCTCTAGTAAGAATTGGGTAACTGTACGGAAGCCAAATCATACCTTTAAGGAGAGTTTTCTAACGATTCTAAGGTAGCTACCATTTCAATCAACTTTTCTTCCACTTCAACATCATTAATGGCTTTTGATTCCACATGCTTAGTCAAGACCTTTTCTAATTTTGATCCTTGTAACTCAATTTAAACATTTCCTGTACTAAGGGATCAATCACATCATCATAGAAAACATAAATCATCATGAAGATGTTTCATTGCATAAAAAATGATAACACTTTTCTTTTTTAAAGGGCTTAGATTTAAGGAAGCATAAATTGAATGAGACATAACATTGATTGAAGCTCCCAAGTCTAACATAGCTCCATTGATCTTGACGTTACCAATTTTATAGGAGATAGTAAAAATACCTAGATCTCGGCATTTTGGAGGTATTTTCTTCTTAAAGACCACATAAATGTTCTCACCTATCGTCACCTTCTCGTCACCTCTCAACTTTCTTTTATTGATAAATAATTCCTCAAGGAGTTTTGCATACCTAGGTACTTGCTTGATTGTGTCTAGCAAGTGTATGTTCACTTCTACCTTCTAGAAAATCTCTAATATCTCCTTATCTTTTTTCTCCTTGTTCAATTTCGCTAATCTGCTAGCACCAAAACATCCTCATCCACTCCATCAGGGTAAGCATTAGTACAGTAAGCTAATTATATGATAAAAATAGTCTCTTTTAAAGAGCTCAAGTTTAAAAAATCATAGGTAGAGTGAGGCATAATATTGATTAATGCTCGTAAATCCAACTCTCTTAATTAAAGTGATACTAATCTTATAGAGAATGGTAAACATACTTAGATCCCTGCTTTTTGGAGATTCTAAAGACTACAAAAACATTCTCACCCATCATGGCCTTCTTATCACCTTTCAACTTTCTCTTATGGGTACAATATTCCTTAAGGAATTTTGTATAAAGGGGCACTTGTTTTATTGCATCAAAAAAAGGCATATTTACTTCTATCTTTAAAAAAATCTCCAGTATATCCTTATCCTTTTCTTCCTTATTCGATTTTTCCAATATGCTAGGAAATGGTGGACGGTTAGTCTTAACCATATTAGGACATTCAAAATTTACCTTTGAGCTAGGCGATGAATTTCGTTCTTCTCCTAACTCCTTCTTAATCTCGTTTTTATTGGCCATCCTTGATGGCATCCTGTTGGCATCCTCAAGACCCTACCACTGCTTAAGGTCACTGTAGTAAAATTCTCTAAATTTACCTCAAGTTAAGATGACAACTTCCCTCCGCTTTATGTTTCTAAGCGGTTGATAGCTACCACCATTTGACCCATTTGGCTCTCTAAATTCTAGATGCTAGACCTTATGCCTTGAAACTGAGATCTTATCTTTTGTTGAAATTGTTTTACATACTGCTAAAATTGCAGAGTATTAGTGACAAGTGACTTAAATATATCTTCCAAAGATGTATTTGAGTTAGAAAAAAAAGTCTTATAACCTAGGTTGGAATTGTTATGCTCCTTATGGCATCTATAGAAAGTTGTTTTAATGCCTATTCCCTCTATACTCAGGTTAGGTGATCGCTCCAACCTGGGTTATAGGTTTAAGAATATGGGTTAATAGGAAAATTTTCCCCTATAACATTGACATACTTTATACTTCCATCTTGTAAAATTGGACATCTATTTGTTAAATGGTTCACATTTTGACATATACCGCAAGCTTTGACCTGTACCTACCTGACAACAATTTATCTAACAAAAGATCTTAGTTCATCTAGTTGATGTTCTATAGATGAATTGTTAACCCTCATTTACCCTACGAACATTATTATAGATGCCAAATTGTTGAGTGTTTGTTACCATGTGCTCAATTTAAGTTCTGGCCTCCACAGGAGTCTTTTCATACAATGCTCCACCACTTATTACATCTACCAAGCTCCTATTTATAAGCAATAATCCTTTATAGAAGTATTGGATAAGGATTTGTTTCATGATATTATGGTGAGGGTAGTTGGGACACAACTTTTTAAAGCACTCCTATTACTAATATGGGGATTCTCTATGATGTTAAAAAAGCTTTTGTCTCGCAAATCTCTTTCCATATGTTAGTTGTCTTTAATGTTGGAAAGTAATTCTCTGAAAATAACCTTTTTATTTTGATCCATTTACTCACACTCCCTGTGGACAAATCAAAAAGCCAATCTTTTGCTACATCTTTTAATGAAAATGGGAAAGTTTTCAACATAATCTACTCATTCGTCAACCCTAGAGGCTTCATACTAAGATAGAGCACATAAAGCTCCTTAAAATGCTTGTGAACATCCTCTCCTGTAGGACCATGAAATTTAAGCAAAAAATGGATTATGCTAGAATTATGTTAAAAAGTAATATGTTCAGTAAAATTAAGAAAAGTAATGTATAAGGATCTTTGAGTCAAGTCTAGTGCAACCAACTTTTTATAGTTCTTGAAATGGCTATAACTTCTTCAAATTCAATTCCTTTTTGTATACCTAGAGTTGTTCTAGTTTCCCTTTGTAACCTTCATAATGTCCTTTCGATCTTAGGATCAAATTATGCAGGGTCTTGATGAGAAAAGCTCGTCACTTCCATACATAAACATTAACAAACATTAAAAGATTAAGAAATAATTGTAAAAACTAATTATAAACTAATATATATACAAAATAACAATTAAAATTAAAAAAATAAATCACTTCACTCTCTACAAAGATGTCAAAAATCTTGGTGTGCATCGAACACATAAGAAAATAAAACCTAACTAAGCAATTAAATTTATAGTAGTGGTAAGAAACAATCATATCTATAGAGAGTGTGTGTTTAACTTTTATAATGAATAAATCAATGTCTAAGATTTAGGAAGGTGTTTGGTTGAATTCAACAAAAGAAATAAAGTAAGAATAAACTATTGAAGGTAAATCAAATAAAAATACAAAAATTATAAAATTAATCAATGGGTTTTGGATCTAGTTTGCAGTTCAATCTTATCCTTCACACAAAAAAAATGTGTATAATCAATCATTATGTTATTCTCACACCTCTCTTTGAAACTATTAACTATAGATTAACAATAAGCTCTATTAACCCTAATTTTTCCTTAGGTTATATCTAATTACAGCAAGCTCTTTAATTAGGTATAACTATCAGACAACCTAGAATAAGCTCCCCTATATTTAGTGTGATAACCATATTACATAATAGGAAAACAGGTTAACATAGGCAACAACCATATAAGCTCGAGTTATTTAACCTGTGCCATATCCGTAATGATGCTTGAAGTGAATCAGATGTATAACAATTACATATTGCAATCTAGATTCTGGCAATATGTTCATACATAAATAATCTATTTAGAGTGTTTAAATCATTCATACATAAATCCCAAAACATTAATAATAGAATAACACAATCAATTCCAAATGAGAGTGAGAACAATACTATTAGATTAAAAAACACCCACATATGTTTATCAGCCTCGATATCCACTCTAAATTAGAAGGATAAAGATTAGCTCCTTGTAGCTCTCTAAAGGTTAAGAAATTTGCCACCTTTCTTATCTCTAAAATCTTTATGTCTCATTTTTCCTTTTAAATTCTCTTTTATAGTAAAAATTAGGGTTTCTGTTACAATACACAACCAACTATATGGGAGTGTAAGTGATCGCGTGTGTAAAAATTGCAAGAATCATGAACTTACACGTTCATAGTGACCTACATGGTGACTTACATAACTATATGGCTCACTTACACAACCATATAATTCCATACACAGACTTGTAGGTTGCAGAGGTAGTTAAAATGTTGTCTTCAAGCTCCTACATGCTTTCAATTAGTTACACGATCCCATACATGACTGTGTAAGTTGCAATAAATTCATTTATTTCATTCTTTGTCTCATCTTCACCCTAATTCATCTCCTTCTTTTTTCCATAAAAGCAAGTAAGATTGAACATTAGGACAGCTCCAAGGATATGCTTTTAGCTCAATTTGGTTCTTGTTCCTCCAACTTGTACCTAAAACAAAAATATGAACCAAAATAATATCTTAAGCACATCATAACATTAATAACTGAGCATTAGGGAGTAAATATATAGTCAATCAAGCACTTATCAACTAGCTTAGCATGAGCTTACATAGCTCCACTTGTATTTTCTTTAGGACCTTCCATTTAATTAATCCATTTTATTTTTTAAAATGAAAAGCTATCTCACTCAAATATAAGACAATAAATGCTCAAATTCTTAATAAACACTTTGAAATATGTGTATAAGACACTCCAATTCTTCTTCATGTAAGAATTGATGACAAAATATGAATTTATAGGATTTTGAGACCCTTAGTATCTGTTAAACACAAAAATTAGCTGTTATAATGGCTAGTTGTATCACATTAGTCAACCATTAGATCACACTAGTTTACCAATATGCATAATATTCACTAGTCATTACATATTAGTTAACTAATGCAATACACTGATCGACTAATATATCAACCAATATAGCTACAAACTCTCAATACATCAAATTTGATAATTTTAATATATATTAGTTAATCACTAACGTACATAGCTCGAGCAATCCCCCTAAAATCATGATTTTAACAATCTTAAATGCTCATACTTAATTTGTTTAATACAATTATGACTTAAACACTTCTAAATGTTCCTAAAAAATGTTTAAAAGGTCAAGAGGCTTTCCCTTAAAAACAAAAGCCTCTTGATGATGGAAAAGAATCATGTAATAAATTAAGACGAAATTTTTATAGATTGTGAGCTTTTAAGATTAAACAATTAACTAAATGAGATTACAATTAACATTTCAAACTATAAAATGACCTTGATATTCTTTTCTTCTTGACTTGATCTTCATTTTGATGGTTGGAAGCTTCAACTTTTCTATATCACCTTCACTAGCTACATCTTGTTCTTATGTATCATCACATCAAAATAATAAACTTATTAGTAGTACTTAATTATGTTTTATTATCATCAAAACATCAATTGGAAGCTCCGTTCTTTAAACAATCTTCCCTTTTTGATGATGAAAAAATATTTATGATATTGTAGAGCAATAATAAAATTAAGCACACAATCCTAGTAGTGATTGGCCCCTCCTTAATTCATGCAAAAATCCTTAATTTGGTATTATGCCTAAGTTGAATTTCCAATCAAATAAAAAAAGGATAAATTTTGATAAAACTAGAGATTGGAAATTTAAAAATATATTCATAGCTACAATATCCAACCATGAAGTTAATAAAAAGAAGTATAATTTTGTAAGTCTCAAGCATTAAAAAAATAATATGACAAAGTGCACAAAAAACTAAAGTTTAACAAAATCAAAAAGATGTATCGATGTAATTTAAATGAAAACACCCTTGATTAATTTTTTCAATATGACTACGGAAGCATCAACTTGAAAGAATGACTAAAAATTTTAAAAAGTTTAAAGGATCCCTAACTTAAAAGTGACATAATTTCAATTTGATGCAATATAACTAGATTTTTATAAAATAAAGGATTTTGTTTTCCAAAAAAAAGAATGAGTTGTTTAGGGTCCTAGAAGACATAACATAACAAACAAGATGGAAAATACAAGAAAGGATAATGAGGAACCCCTTAAAACATAAAGATTGGTTGAATATACAACTTCAATAATTGGCCCGTGTTTGTGTGTGGTCAATTCTTAGATAAGGGGACACTGTTAAGCACTCGAAGACATTGATTAACTATGGTACATAAGTGGTCAATTAAAGGTGAAACTAATCTACGAGAAAACTCATTGAAAAGGAAATTGGTCGACCATACTAAGAATTTGGTCATCTAGTATGACCAGATGACTAAAACAAAAATGGCAAAAGGGTCACTTTTGATATTAACTATTTCACCGATCAATAAATTTAACTCTAACGTTTCAGAGTGAATACTTATAATCCTAACATTTAGAAAATGTTAAAATTAAACCCCACTCTAATATAAAATTTAACTTCATCTGTTAAGTGTCATGTTAACGTCGACTTGACAATTTTTTAATATCTTTTGTGAGCCTCCAGTGTCACGCCATTGCTGACATGGTAAGGTGGGATGCACTTTTTAAAAATATAAAAACTTTATTTATTTATATGTGTGTGACCCACCATTTTTAATTAAACATTTCTTAAAACAAAAATTAACTTAAAGATATTAACAAAATGATGTCAGTTGCTGCGTTTTGTTTAGCCTTTGTCTGAAATCCCTCTCTCCCTCACTCCTTATCTTATGTTTCTGCGTTTGGGATCAGTGACCGTCTGGAATCTGTCACCATCTAGAATCCTTCACCTTCTCATATCCCTCCCTCTCTCGTGAACACCGAAATGTTAAGTATTAAGTTTTGTATTGAGAACCTTGATTTCTTCTGCCTCTTCAGAAATGTCAACATCCTTGCCACGAAGCTTTTGTAGTACAGTTTTAAAATGCTTTCCTCTCCTTATTTTTGCCCGAATATGTAAAGTTATTTTTAAAACTCGTACACAGAGACCATGTTTAACATAAAAATTTAAAATGGCTCCCTTCCTTACTAGCCATCTTGGTGACTCTAGAACATGGCTGTTCCTATCGTTTTATAGGCCCTGGGTGAAATAAAAAAAGGGCCCTAATAAATCGACAATATACAAACATATAAACTTAAAGTTTACATGCTTGTATGAAACATAAATGACTCAATTTATAAGTCTACATACTCAACCAAATATTAAATAATCATAAAATCATTTAATAATATCTTACAAATATCATTAACAATAAAATCATTAAAAATAGTAACAGTAACAACAAAATAACAATAGCAGCAATCAAAGAACAATATTAGACTGTAAAACACTAAGAGAATTGAACTAACAAATACACAGAGGATTATAATTTATGAAAAACAATTTCTACGTGCATTTCCAGATGCAAAATCATTAACAATATTATCAAGATCAATATTATCCAACATATCCTTCTCAATACATAACATAGCTAATCTATTCAACCTTTCTTATAACGTTGATGACAAATCCAACAATTATTACATTACTTGTGTAAAGTATAATGAAAATTATAATTACAAAAATTAAATTATTTTTATAAATAATAAGTAATCTAAAAATAAAAAAAGAGAAACACAAATAAATACAATAAAACTTAATATTAATGTTATGATTTAAAATGCTAATATAATGTCCACGTTAATCAAAAATAAAAAATTAATTATAACATATTCAAATATTTAATAAGCTAAAAATACACTAAAAAATTAAAAACTTTGCCTTTAAATTATACTCAGAACTCAGAAGACAGAATCGTAAAAAAATTTTGCTGCCAATTTTTGAGTTGAAGTACCTTAAATACATATATTGATAAAAATAAAGAAATTAGAAGATAAAAATATACCTAAATACTTCAAAACTATTTATAATTAATAAGTTAACGTTTAACTTAGTTAACACTAACTTTGAAAGTTAACGTTAACTTAATCAATATGAAAGTTGCTACGATTTCTCCACCAACGTTCTCCACATTCGATGCTAATTTCGTTGTAAAATGGGCAGTTTCCTTTGTTTTCAAGTAAGTGGATGACTTAAGCTAATTCAAGCAACTCTTCATCATGTATCCACGTTGGAATTTTCTACCTCACTTAGCAACGTTCTCTATCTCTACCTTCAATAACGTTTCCTACGTTCATTATGTATCCACGTTGGAATTTTCTACCTCACTTAGCAACGTTCTCTATCTCTACCTTCAAAAACGTTTCATAAGTTCAGTGCTAATTACAGATGGGGCCTTTTATTTGTGGAGGGCCCTAGGCAGGTGCCCTGCCTGCCCCTGCCCATGGTCGGCACTGCTCTAGAATAAGGAACAAACCAAAAAGCATAATTGCACAAGGGATAAGACCTGCAGTTATGACAGATGACAACCATTAGATAATAATTCAAGTGTTCATACATTGCTTATATTGTCTATTGACAACACATTTTGGTGAAGGTAATTACTAGTTAAGGCTAAAGACTTCCATGACAATACAGTTCCAATTATGAAGGCAACTGACACTCTAGTGCAGATCATAAGCTACAGAAATAATACTGAAAGAGTTAATAGAATAATTATGTATATGTTCTTCCATTTGCACATAAGCTGCATTATATATATGATATTCTATGCTCGAATTAACTCTTGTGATCATTTTCTCAAATCAAACTTTTCGAATAAATAGCATTACCTAGTTAGCAGCCATTGGTGCTCCTTAAAGTTCTTTTGGTACAAATTCAGCAGAAAAAATAAGTACCTTGCATCAATTGTAACCATGGAATGAAAGTTAAAATCAAGATTGGAAAATGAAAAAAATTGACCTTAAATAAAAATCTGAAAGCTATAATCAAATGACAAAAACCTTTGCGAAGTAAATGGCTAGCCAGCCTACAACATAGAAGGTGATGGACGCTTTCATTGTTTGCGTGCATTCTCAACATTAAAAAAGAATATTGATAAGCCAAGAAGATATTAGAGAGTTCACTAGTAGAAATCCAAAATATTTTGATTAAGTGTCATGTGGCTATTAAAATGCATGGGCCATGTAAGTGTACGTGGCTATTAAATTAAAATGCATGGGACATGCAAGTATACATTACTATTAAAATGCATGGGTCAGTGTGTGTTACTATTAAAATGCATGGACCATACGTGGGCGATGCAAATGCACCAAACGTCAATATGGAACCAAAAACGAACACCGACTATTACAAATCCATTAATGTAAAGATTCACATTGCTATTTTAAGGAATGGTTCATAGTAGCTAATCCTAGGTCTTAAATGTATGACTATTATCTCTAATTGTTGCTTTTCGTGTTGAGTTTGGCTCCTTTGTGTTGTCCCATATTGGTTAGGGAAAATAATTGGGGCAAGGCTCTTGACTATATAAGGAGGGTGCTACCTCCTTAGTTAGTGCATCAATCCAAAGTCAAAGATTTGTATGACACATTTGACTCTAGTTAAATTCCTCTTTTGAGGTAAGAGTTGGAGGATTTATTTTGGGTATTTCTTTGTGGATGTATTGGTGTATTGGGTAAGAGGAAAAATTGTGTGATTGTAAGAATTTTTCACATAGTGAATTTCCTTCTCGGTGCCTGTGGTTTTTCTCCGGTTTGGGAGTTCTCATGTAAATTTCTTGTGTTGTTATTATTTCTCTATTTTTTTGTTATTTTTGACTATAAAATATCCTTGGGTGTAGGTTTGGGAGGTCTAAATTCCCAACAATTGGTATCAGAGCCAAGGTCTGTTTTTCTTGAAAATTTTGAGTATGCTCTGTGGTCGCAGTTTTGACTGATCTTCCACATTAGAAAAGAGTTTCTTGAGAAAGGTTTATTTGGTGTGGTAGTGTGGAAGTACATGTCTAGGAAAGTTCTGGCTAAGGAAAGACTTGGTATTTAAGTGTGTTCGTTGTGACTCACCTCTCTTTCCTAGGAACTTACCTGTTGTACTGTTCATTTGTACAGTAAAATTCATCAAGGCGAAAGAGCACAGAAAAAATGTCAGGAAATAGGGTTTCAAATCCTATCAAATTTAAGGTGGAGAAATTTGAAGGGAGAATCAATTTTGGCTTGTGGCAAGTGCAAGTCAGGGATATTTTGATTCAGTCGGGGTTACACAAGGCATTGAAAGGCAGACAAATCCCTGATATCAACACTACTATTAGTGATACTGGCAAAACGGCTAGTACGGAAAAATCTAGTATAAGCGATGAAGATTGGGAGCATCTAGATTTGGGAGCGGCAAGTGGGATACGACTGTGTTTGGCCAAGAATGTCCTTGCGAATGTGCATGGAATATCTACGGCTAAGGAGCTTTGGGAAAAGCTCGAGGAGGTGTATCAAATAAAGGGTGTCTCAAATCAAGTGTTCCTAAAGAAGCAGTTTCATACACTGTGGATGAGGGAAGGTACTACAATTTCAGATCATTTAAGTGTTCTTAATGGGATCATCTCTGAACTAGAGGCAATTGGAGTTCATATAGATTATGAGGATCAAGCTTTGAGACTCATCTGGTCTCTTCCACCTTCCTATGAACACATGAAACCTATTTTGATTCATGGG
>JAOQML010000005.1:17037548-17053982 GCA_027568935.1 Erythroxylum urbanii
ATAATAATATTTAAATTCAAAATTAAAATTTGTCACTAAATAATATTAGCCACCAAAACAAAATCATCACAAAAAGTTATTAACTACGTTTATAAGAATGTCTTAAAAACATTTTGCTACAACCACATATTAGTAGCTAAAAGTATTTTACTACAAAAACAATATTGTCACAAAAAATTATTACCTACCAAAACCAAAATCTTCACAAAATGTTTTTACCTACGTTTGTAGAAACTTCTTTAAAAACATTTCCCTACAACAAATAATTAGTAGCTAAAACTATTCTGCTACCAAAATGAAATCGTTAATAAAAATAATTAACTACGAATATAGTTTAGTAGAGAAAAACTTTTACCTATGAAACAGAAACGTCGCAAAAAAATATGCACAACATTCTTTATTCTCGTCGGTTATACTTTCTACCGACAAATTTTTTGTGTCGGAAAAATGTTTTAGTGACAATTTTGGTAAAACATCGCGGATGTTGTTTTGCTACCGGGATTTAGCGATGATGTGGGCGACGATATTTTTCGTCACAAATTACTATTTGCGACGATTTGTTATTTTTTAACGACGTTTATTTTCATCACTAAATGTACTGTTTGTTGTAGTGTGACATTTCAAACTCCTTCTTCATGCTTATTCAAAACTAATTCATAAGTAATGAGGATGAGCTCATGTAGATCATGTCATCTATGTAGAGGCTAACAAATAGAACATATTTTTCCTTTCTTCTTTATGTAGAGTGTAAGCTAATTTTTGCTTCTCTCGAAGCCATTCCTAATGAAGTAGGAGTCTATTCTTTCGTACCATGCTTTAGTAGTTTGTTTTAACCCATAAAGTACCTTTCTCAACTTATACACTTTCCATTCTTCACCTTGAACTTCAAAACTTGTAGGTTGTGCAACATAGACTTCTTCTTCCAACTCCCCATTTAGGAAAGTAGAATTTACATCGAATTGGTATACTGGCCAACTTAATTGTACTGTAAGAGCTAACAATGTTCTCACCGTTTCAAAGTGTGCAACAAGTGAGAATGTGCCTTCATAATCGATACCATGTTTTTTAGAGTATCACTTTGCCACCAGTCATGCTTTGTGCTTATATATGCTTCTATCTGCATTGTACTTAGTTCGAAACACACATTTGACTCCAATTGCCTACTTATCTTTTAGTAATTTTGTCAACTCACATATGCCATTTCTCTCAATTGCCTTCAATTCTTCCTTCATTGCTTGTTTCCATTATTCTTTCTCCATAAATTCTTTGAAGGAACTTGGATCAGTCACGTAAAGAGCCTGCGTTGTCTCATATTTGTCTCTCAAGGATTTGTATCCTCGCGGCCCCTATTATTCAGTTGAATTTGATGAGTTTAAAGATGCTCCACTTCTTGATGGAGTAGTTACTTCAAATGTCGTAGGTGTTGATAGAGTGGACTTGTAGGGAGTGCTAGGTGAGGTTTGTATCTGATTATCATTAGTGGAATGCTCTTCCTCAGTAGCAAATTCCTCAAGTAGAATAACCCCGTCACTTCCTTCTTACCATATCCATCTTATTTGCTCATTGAATATCACATTCCTACTAATAATAATTTTTCCATTTGTAGGATTGTATAGCCTATATGCTTTTTAGTTAGTGCAATAGCCAACAGAGACACATTTAATGGCCTTTTATCCAATTTACTGCAAATTTGTAAGTTAATCAAAGTATAAGCAACACACTCAAAGACCTTTAAATGACTTAGCCCTGACCTTCTTCCTATCCAAACTTCATACGGTGTTCGATCTTGAGCAGCCCTCGTCGGTGAAATGTTTAGCAAGTAAACAACTACAGCGACAACTTCTCCTCAAAGTTATGTTGGTAATCCTTTCTCTTGGAGCATACTTCGTGCCTTTTCTACTACAGTACTTCATTTTGCTTCGGTTTATAGGAAGCATTGAGCTCTCTATGAATGTCATGCTCTTCACAAAATGAGTTGAACTTTTATGAAGTAAACTCTCCTCCTCGATTTGTTCTTAGTGCTTTAACATACTATCCACTTTGTTTCTCAACAAGAGTTTTAAATTTCTTGAAAGTTTCAAATGCTTCTTCTTGGTTCTGTAAAAAATATATCCAACTCATACGACTGAGATCATTAGTTAAAAGCATGAAATATCCGCTACCTCCAAATGTTTCTGTATTCATTGGATCACACAAATCTACGTGGATTAAATCCAAGTTGTTCGGTGCTCTCCTAACCTTTCCTATAGGAAAGGGCTTTTTACTTTGCTTTCCAGAAATACAAGTAGACATGGCAATGGGCCCGGCCCAGCCCGGTCACTATTATGGCTGACTGCAGGCAGGCCCGTGGCCCGCGCCGGCTGAGATTGGCCAGCTCGTAGACCAGCCCACAGATAGGCCTGCAAGTTCGTGGTCGGCCCGTGGCCCAGCCGAGCCATCCCGGCCTGTATATATATATTTTTTAAAATGGGCAGGCTGTGGCCCACGAGGGTCAACCGTGGTCGACCCCTAACCTGGCCCCGGCGGACCATGGTCTGCCCGTAGCCCACCCAATCCGGGCCAAAAATTGGGTGGGTCAGACGGGCTGGACCAAAATTGCCATCCCTATATACAAGCTTCACAAACTCCCAAAGTATTAAACTTGGCATCCCTCACATTATTTCTATTTGTTACAGCAACTTTATTGCATTGAGATTAAGATGCCCATACCTCTTATGCCATAGTCTAGTTTCTTCTTATTCTTTAGTTATCATGGCACAATTTTCCAAATTTGAGAGCTCTACCGAAAATAGCTTGTTCTTTGTCATACTGACTTCTGCTATAACCTGACTTGTTTGCTTATTCTTAATAAAACAAGATGAGTTATCAAACAACAAAGAATATTCATTTGACAATAATTGACTCACACTCAATAAACTTTGAGAAAAGCTAGGAACGAAAAAAAATTAGAAAGGTACTTAGTTTTACCATTACTATTCCTTAGCTCAACTGTGCCTTTTCCTTTGACTTGAATTTGTTTGTTGTCAAGCCTAACACTCATCTTATATCTTTCATCCAATTCTTTAAACATTGCCTTAGTCCTTGTCATATGGTTCGAACACCTACTATTAAAGAACTAAATGTCCTGCTCATTTAGCTTTTGTTCCTCTTTTGCTAAGAAAAAAAGGCATTCCTCTTCTTCATCATCTTCAGTCTCCTCTTCTATATAGCTTGCTTGATTTTGTCTTCTCCAACAATTCTCCTTGTTATGACAGTAGTGTTTACAACAATGACACCAAATAGTTTGTCCTCGACCCATACTTCCTTATCCTCTGCCTGCACTTCTTCCATGACCTCTTCTATCAGCTTGCTCGTTGTCACCATGCATGGTTCCTTTAGTTACTGAAGTCTCCCCCTTTATTTGAAAGGCTTTTTCCTCTATTTGCTCATCTGACCTGTTAATTCTTGCTTTATGGGTTTGTAAGGATCCCATCAATTCATCAAAAAAAGACAGGTCTTTTGATTCTTCAATGGCAGCTACTATATGGTTAAATTGGGGCATTAAAATTCTCAACACCTTAGCCACAACAACATGATCATCACATTTTTCACCATAAACTTACATTTGGCTCATAAGCATTGAAACTCAGGAGAGATACTCTTACACTATTTCATTATTCCTCATCATTGTTGTTTGAAACTCCTGATGAAGTTTCAGCAATTTAATAGTGATAACCTTTTTGTTCCCCTGAAATTCCTTTTGTAAGATCAGCCATACTTCCTTAGATGAAATGGCACTCATGATTCTTGGAAAAATGCTTCATGAATAGCTTGTTAGAGAAAGAACAGTGCTTTTGCATCCTTTTTCTTGTTTTCCTTTAATTTAGCTGCTTCATCAAGATCTGGAAATCCTTCTTCAACAATCTCTATAAATCTTGGGACTTAAACAATGTCCTCATTTTCACGCTCCAAAATTAGTATTTGTCTCCATTAAATATTGGGATGAGCGATGGCGAAGGTGTGGATTCATTTACTGCCATCTCAAAGAAGCACTCGTCTCCCGTGTTTCTCTCCCTCACATGTTTCACTCTTTCTATCGCCCAGTCAAAGACCAACCTTGCTCTGATACCACTATATTAAAAACAGAGCACTCTATTCAACAAACAACAAACTTTAGCAATGGAAAATTTAGGTGAACTGAAACTAATAATACTGCTACACTTTTATTATTGAAGCTAAACAACCTTTGTATAGGCTTTTACAATGTTTAACAGAAAGAGAAAACCACTCCAACCAATCTAGTAGTGGAGCCTAACGTGCAGAAACAAACAAGAGAAGTGAAAGCAGAAAATGCAGAAGTGTGGCTAACCCATTCTTCACATTAACAGTTTCAAGCTCCTGAAATTTTAGATCACGTCTTAACAAGGAGGGATTTCAGACAAAGGCTAAACAAAAAGAAGCAGGTGGATCATTTTCTTAACATGTTTAAGTTAAATTTTGTTTAATTTAATAAATGTTTAATTAAAAAGGGTGGGTCACATACTTATAAATAAAATAAAGTTTTTATATTTTTAAAAAAGTGGGTCTCACCTTGCCACATCATTAATGACGTGGAACTAGGGGCCCACAAAAAATTTAAAATTGTTAGTTCAGCATTGACCTAACACTTAACAAATAAAGTTAAATTTTCTGTTACGGTAGGTTCTAATTTTAATATTTTCTAAATGTTAGGGTTATAATTGTTCACTCTAGAATGTTAGTGTTAAATTTGTCGATTGGTGAAAAATTTAGGGTTAAAAGTGACCCTTTTGTTAAACAAAAATATGTAAAACTTAAAATAATATATTAAAGCATGTTAATAATTCATGGAAATGTTAAACAAGAATAGTTATAAGCATCAAAATGGACATTATTCACATAAAATTTCCATCAATCATGTAACTCTCCTAATTGTGCAAATTATATCTCACTCACAAGTTTATTGAAAATATTGGCTAATAGATGTATTATATAAACAAATGTTAACCTAGTATTCTTATTTTACACATAATATCTATATATTGGCACTAAAGACTATAAACTAAAAATTATTTAATCCCTTATTCATAGTACAATCCTAAGAGTCATCGTTAAGGATTTACACTCAAATTGACAAACGAAAGCAAGATGTGCAAAATTTCTAAAATTTGAAATAATTATTACCCATTATTGAATATTATCTATGATATAATTTAGATAATAATTCTTCTTGAATTTTCAATGCGTTAAAAGCATCTCATCTTTGCATCTACCTTACTTGGTTCAACATTTGGCTCTTTTAAAAAGTCTTAGCGATTACCCTTATTCTCTTCAACGGTTTTCCATATCCTACATTAATATCTTTAAGACTTTCTACGAGGCAAGGTAGTTAGATTGAAAACAATATGTATAAACTCTTTAATAACAAGAATCATCTTATTAAACACTTTATATGCTTTGCAAGAATAACATAAAAAAATATGTCTTCAACACTCGTTATTCATGTGCCTTTTATTATTTTCCTATAAGACAAGGCCATCACTGTATTTTAGATACCTAAATGAACTAGGTCCTTAATTGTTAGTCTCCTTCTTCTCAACCCATGTTTTCATGGATATACTTGTCAACTTTTTTTAAGGAATAGTATTTATCAACATGTACATATTTACCATAAAAATGGCATACCATGTCATGTAAGAAATGATGATGCATAAATGCATTAGTTGGACTTTAATGTGAGTATATATAATGAGTCTTCCTTTGGATATTATTGATTATGTGTATGATACCTATTATAAATGAAGGTTTGATGCATGCTTTTTTATAAGTTTACACAATATCATAGAAGCTATGTATTTTCTACCATTGAGAGTATTAAACTTTATTCTTATGTATAAATCTATATATGAAAGCATGAGTTTTGTTTTTAGGGAGGTGGTTTTATGTATATCTTATATGAAAATGTTTGTTTAGAAACGGGTATATCATGCTCATTTACTATTTTAGGTAAAGGCTCCTGTCCTTATGTTTGGAGCACTCCCATACGTATAACCAATCTCATACCTATTATGGAATTATTTAAGCACCTAGCATGCTTTCTAGTTTTTCACTCCCTTTAATGAATTTCGAAATAAATCCTTTAGAATATTGATATCCTCTCTCAATGTCTCATTTTCATGCTTCAATGCATCTAATGTATGATAGTCATCAATGATCACATTTTTTTATGCTTTAATGTTATATAGTTCACTTTTCATCTTTTCATTCTCATTCATGCATGCATCCAATTGTTTTTGAAATTCTTTGATTTCAGAAGATAATTTCTTCCTTTTCTTACTCGTTATTTCTGAACTTTTGACTAGTTCATCATATGTCAAATCATTACCATTATCATATGAATTAGAGTTGGTGTTACCTCATCATCTTCCTTAGTTGTAAAGCATATATAAGTTGTCTCTCCATCCAAATAATCATTTTTTATCCCAAGTTAAGACTTCAAGTGATTTCTTCTTATTTTTGTCTTTCTTCTCCTTCTTATTATTTTTTCACACTTTTCGTTGACTTTGATTAGGGGATATTATGTTTTTAGATGGTCCGTTTTCTACATTCAAATCAAATAGTGTTAAAGGATTTATCTATTGAATCACTTTTAACTTCCTTGAAGTCTTTTGCTTTGAAAAAATTCTCTCTCTTCAATAAATTCTTGAACTCTTAAGGAAAAAGATAAGGTCTTCATCATCACTTCTACTTGTAGATATCTCTTCTTCACTTGATTCTGCCCTTAAGACTTTAAACACCAAATCCTTTTTTTTTCATATGTAGTTGTTTCTTATTACCTCTCTTGAAAAATCCTTTCATATGTGAGAAGAGATCTAACGAGGTCCTCTAATGATAGTGTTGTCAAATCCTTAGCTTCTTATATAGCTATTAATTTGACTTCTTATGTTCTTGGAAGTGTCCTAAGTAACTTTCTTACCATTTTAACATTAGTATAGGTCTTTCTAAGAACTTTAAGGGCATTAATAATATCAATGAATATTGCATACATACTATAGATGCCTTCATCATTGTTCATTTGAAACAATTCATATTGATGGTTAACATACTCACTTTGCTCTCCTTGACTTGATTTATACGCTCATATGTAATTTACAATATATGATAAATTTCATAATTTTTTACACATATGGAGACTCTATTGAATTCATTTCATACTAATGCACAAGATAAGATGTATATAACCTTACTATTTAAGGAAATTAGTTGCTTATCTTGAGGTTCTCATTCTTTTTTTTTTTGTTTGAGAACCTTTTATTATCTATAATTTTTATAAGTATAAAAGGACCATTTGAAACTATTTCCTATAGGTCTATGAGTTTGAACACTAAGAAAAATTGCATCCTTGGTTTTTAATAGAGATAGTCATAGCCCTACTAATGTTTTATCCTTCTTAATTAAATGATGATGGTGATGCTCTTAAATATTCCAATATGATCTTTTTTTTAGGATTTCATAAAATGCTAGCCTAATAGACATGCTTTAATACCACTTATTAGTCCTTAAAGGAATCTAGAGGGGGTGAATTCTTGTTGATAAATTTTAATCAAAATCTTTCAAGGTGAATAATATACCTTTATATAATCTTTTTCCAATAAAGAGGAAACTAGTTACAATCTTCCTTTATAGTGAAAAAGAACCCTAGTTTCACTTGGAACACCCCCAAATACAATATAAAACACCCTACACAAAAACCTATAACTCAAAATAACCCACTTTATCACTTTGATAATACCAAAGAGGCTCACTCACTCATATATGAGACAATTAATGCTCAAATGCTTGACAAACACTTAGAAATGTGTGTATAAGACACCCCAAATACTTCTCCATATAAGAAATAATGAGAAAACATGTATTTATAGGTTTTTGAGACCACCACTAGCTTTTGGAGTTAAAATCTAATTGTTATAATAACTAGTTGTAGGGCAATAATCAACCACTAGGTCACATTAATAAACTAATATGCATTAAATGCATAATAATCAACCACTATGACATATTGGTTAGATAATATGGCACATTAGTCAACTAATATATCAATCAATGTATAATCTTTTGGTATATGAAATTTGAAATTTTTAACCTATATTAAACAACTACTAACACATATAGGTCAACCATTCTCTTTAAATCATGATTTCAAAAACTTCAATTGCTCAAACTTAATTTTTTAAATTTAATTATGAATGAAACACTTTATAAAATGTTCTTTAAAAAGTGTTTGAAAGATCAAAAGGTTTTTCTTTTAAAGAAAAAGCTTTAACACCTCTTAATGATGGAAAAGACTTATGCAATAAAGTAAGATGGAAAATTTATATATAGTGAGACTTTAAGATTACCACAATGACTAAATGAGATTACAATTAACAGTACAAACTATACAATGACCTGGATGTGCCTTGATATTCTTTTTTTTGTTGACTTGATCTTCACTTTGATAGTTGAAAGCTTCAATTTTTCTTTATCACCTTTATGAGCCATCTTTTTGAGTTATAGTTATATCTTGTTCTTATATAGCATCTTATCAAAATAATAACTCATCAGTAGTACTTAAATTCATTAAAATATTGATTGGAACCTCCCTTAGTTTAAAAACTACTAAACTAAAAAATTAATAAAGATTCTTTATATTTAAGCACTCCACCATTTGCCATAGTAGTGCAACATGTTCCATAATTAGACTTTATGTATTTAAAATCAATTGAATTTTCTTTTTCAAGCCTTGAAGTGAAGGCACAAAAATCTCATAATAAAAAGATGTCTTAAATCTTGTACTCGTGATCGTTTAAGCATCTATTTCTTAAAAATAAGGTGAATTTAAAGTATTTAAAGGAATATTTGAATGAGATTGCAAATTGAAGAATAGAAGAAGACTTTTCATCAGTTTGAATAATGCATCTTACAGAGATAGATTGATTTATCAATTAAATAAGTAGTATCAAATCGAAGAGAAAAAAGGGCTAATCTCTAACGGTTCCAATTGAACCGACTAATCCGACTTGATTTTCAAAATACTAATATAATATTAAAATTGTTAAGTTCAAAATAAGATGTTTTGAAACCATGAAAAGATAGAAAACCAACAAATTAGTATACAACTTGTATGATAACTTAAGAAGGTAAATAATAATTTTTAAAATATGATTGAAAAATTATATGACAGTTTAGTATAATTAACTCTTGATTAAATATCAGAGACATACGATACTTTCAAAAGAACGTAAAAGTAAATATAAAAATAAAAACAAGGTGGTTATACAAGGTTCTCGTGTAGTTAAACCTAACATACCATTTCGACTAAGAGTTAAATCTCCACGTACCTTTCCAATATTATCATTTGATACTGCTACATATCCTTTTATCGAATACATGAACGAGTATGCATTAGATGTTTTGTTTACCCTACCTAAGCACTGGTCCTTGACACCAAACAATCCAAAACAGTTGCATTATGCAGACAAGTGCAGTTTGCTTTGTGCAAGGCTAAGGACCTTCCTTTTAGACATTAGACTGCCTGACCCAAACTTCCACAAAATTCAACCCAAACAATATCTTCAATAGAGCATGTAATAATAAACAAACAATAACAAAACCTTTGAACTGCACAGTATTCCTACGGTTGAGGCTGCGAATGGGTGGGAGAGAAGCAGATTACACTAAATTTGGATGATAATTTGAGCTTTAAGAGGTAAACGCCAATTATATAATTAAAAAGAACACTATATTACAACCAAAACTAACTGTAAAAGATGATAAAAGTGACCCTATTGTTTACTTCTCCCTCAGTCTTCATACTCGGTCTCTTCATCATCTTCGTCATTGTTTTCCCCATATCTCCATCCCTCCTCAGCATTGTCCCGTTCTTCCTCCTCAGTTTCCTCACTATCTTCCTCGTATCTTTCTTCCTTAGCAGGCCAGTGTTTTTTTGTGACATTCATTGTGACAGGAGAGGGACTTGAACCTCTGCGTCTTATTTTTTCTGGAGGCATCTTTATGTTCGGTTTGGGCCTATTCTGTTTACTTTTTCCATTGGCACGCTTTCCAGCAGAAGCATCCTGGTCACTGGCATCGTCCATCTCATTCTCAACATTCGGAGTTGCAATCTCATCAGACATATGGCCAGGATGCTCTCTTCTCAAATGGAGTTTAAGCTTGTATTCATGAATGTAGGCTTTCTCGCACCCATCATAGGGACAAACATAAGGTCGGTCAGAGGATGCAGAGCCATAGGCGCCAGAAGAAGGCTTGGGAGCTTTAGCCATCTTTTCTTGAGGGGTGGAATATTTAATATCAACAGTTGAATTCTGCAAAGTTATTAAAGATGTTATAGATCAAATCCAGCTCATGCTAGAAAATTTAATCAGTAAAGATGCCTCAGCAAGAATGAAAACAGCATCAATATGACATAAATTTTAAAGCAAATAGGTTAGTGGCTTGCTTTCCGGATTTTCTTCCTACGCGAGAAAAAATTTCTGGTTTCAACTGTTGTAGAGATAGCATTGTCAAGGAGAACAACTTTCAACGATGCAAGGGAGTTGAAATATTCACAGCGCAACTGTGGAAGAAACATATTCAGCGAAGTAAATACCTTTTCATGGTGCGATGCAATGTGGTTTTTCAGTTTGTACTCGTGAGCATATCTCTTCCCACAATCTGTGTAAGGGCAGATATGGTAGTTTTCTTGTGAATGCGTTTTCATGTGTGATCTCAAGTTGAAATCCAAAGAAAAGGCCTGCAGTTTTCATGACTATTAATAGTAAGGTACTTGCTTTTCTATGTACAAATATGAAGTAAGCATCTCATCTACCCAAGTAATGATGCAAATCCAAGTCCCGACAATGGTAGTAATCTTGACTGATAATCTATCAAGGCCCCATTAAGCCATCAATCAGATTCTGTCAAAACACCCCGGATAATAAATAAATGAAAACCCCCTATTTTAATGACACAAGGTTAAAAAGGGATTACAGCAAACAAGAGTTGGAACAAAAACTAAAACCCCCTATTTTAATGACACAAGGTTAAAAAGGGATTACAGCAAACAAGAGTTGGAACAAAAACTACACTTATGAGAGAGAGAAACTTGTAGTATTGCACAAACAATATGTAAGAAATAGAAAAGAGCCAAATCAAGTTTGACATTTGATCCTATAATGGAGCGAGCAAAGCAACAATTTATTCAAAATAGAAAGTTCTGTTGCAGATAAAGGAGAAGTATGGAAGAATGATCATAAAAATAAAGAAATATTCAAGTGTTTGATCTGACCCAGGTCTGTAGTCAACATGTAAAGAGGAATATAAAAAGCATAACGAAAATACTGAGCTTAGAGTGATCACCTTGCCACAACCCTGATAAGGACAAATAAAGTCTCTTTCCCCTGTATGAATTAGGTGGTGCCTTTTCAACTTCGAACTATCCAAAAATTTCTGCAGTGAAGATACAAGATATCAACACCATATGCAAACCTTGAGAAATATCAAACAAAAATTTGAAGAAAGAGAAAGTGACCAATTTTGAGAACTTTTAAACAGAAAAAGGATCAAATAATCCAATGATGTTTATGCCTAACATAATTTGGTCGCAAATGTTCTGGAAACTTGTATCTACATAACCTAAAATGAACAATATAGCCTTTTCTTTTTTTGAATAAACAATTAGCTAATGTTAACAAAAATATATTTTAAAATGCGGAGATACAAAACATTAAAGGTCTCATTCAAGTGATATTAATATAGTATTTCACTCAAAACCACAACTTGCAGTTTAAAAGTTATCTCTATAAATTAACCAAGACTATATATAGGTGAAATTAAAGTGATATTTAAATTTAATACTATATGTACTTTCTGTACAAATTAGTTAACACTTTTCCAAAAGAAGGGTGAAATTAATTGAACTTTTGAAAGAGTTGGGCATCAAATCATACTGTGTGAAAGTTTTTTTTGGAGAAATCATACTGTGTGAAAGTTGAGAGACTTATTTGACACTTTTCCTTTCTTTTAATAGAATAAAGTTTGAAATTTGGCAAGCAATACTATTTGTACTCGATCATAGACAAATATCCAACATTTTATGCATCTTGCTTTTGCAATATCATCAACGAAATAATGTATGATGAGCTTCACTCTCCCTTTTGCAAATTCAACTCATGATTTGAACCATGATCCCATCATATAAATCATTCAACTTTGCAGAATTCCAGCTTTCCAAGTTATAATCCAACTAATTGCCATACAGATGCACCTTTGACATTTTAATCTCCTATACTGGTTGATTGGCTATGCAACATTGGATTTTGAAATTGAAGTCCTATACAGACGGCTAGTGACCATAAGAAGTTCGAGGAGTTTTAAGATCATGCTTAAACATGACTAAATATCAATTACAAAAACACACACAGGTACAGGCATCTCCATCAGGCACTAACAACTAGAGAAAAATTGCATGACGTCTGTCACATAAGAATGACCATCTTACAGCAACAAATGTAAGCTACAAGCCACTTATTAACAGGTGCTATATACTCATGCAATCATGCACTAATCATCAAAACTCACAAAAACATGAATATGAGATTATGTACATGGATATGCTTGAAATATCAATGAAATGTCACAGATATCCCAACTATATTTTTCATTAATATGTAAGACTATGTTAGGCATCATCATGAAAATATTAAGAGTACCTATAACCAGCTACAACCAGCCACAATCTATTCACAACCGGACTCATCACAAAGAATAACTTCATTCCATCTTTCGTACTTCCGAAACCAACTTCCTCAAGGGAAAAAACAGCAGAAGTATACACAGCACAAGGCAAAAATAAACCAGATACAATAAATTGACTAACTACTACATAAATCACATATTTAGGCCCCCCTTTCAATTATCTTTCTAAACAATTAAAAGGATACCCCACTTGCAAGATCATGCAAAAGAGTATGCTAGAATCCATCTCAGAGCCTTTTAATAGCTATGTCCACAGCAATCAAGAAAGAAAAGATGATGTCACTATGTCCCTCAGAAAATGCAAATCTCCTGGTTCACCAACATCATATGTCTAGTTTTAAGGAAATTAAAAAATGAACAGTATGAGTTCAAAATGATCAAAAATGCTATAGCTACTTACCCTTCATTGCTACCAAAACAGAAATTTGAAATTTTTTGTGATCCATCGACACTTGTTTTAATTATTCCATACATATCAACTTACAACAGTTTTCTAATCTTAACTGTATTTATATCCTCAAAATCTCCAAATTACCAGATCCCGAAAGAATCGGATTGAAAAATTTTAAAGAAATCCACCGTTACCTTTCCACAACCTTCAAACTGACATACAAATTGCCTCTCCCCATGAATATGAGAATGTTTTCTCAAAGCCCCAGCATCCGTAAAGGTTTTTCCGCAACCTTCAAAACTGCAAAGAAACAGAACTTCTGTAGTTGGTTCAGGTTCTGGCTCAGGAGCTGGAGTATTTTTTGCCTTCTCCCTCAAGACCTTCAATTGGTTCTCTACAGATAGCAGAATGAAAAATAATTTTAACAAATTTTCAGAATTGGTCTTCAATTGAAACCAATAAGAAGTCCAATTACAACAACTGGATTGAAAACAAGAACAATACGTTAGAAAAAAGAAAAAAGAAAAACCCCACAAGTCTTTACATAAAATGAAGAAAATAAGGATTTCCCTTGGTGAAACTACATGCAACTAGGTTATAAGCTCACTAGACAAATGAACTGCTAACAGCAATTATGAACAGAATGTCCATTTTTGTAAATTTTAAAGTAAGGGGCAAAAGGGAAAGCAGAGTTATATACCTTCGGTATTCACCTATACATGCAAAAGGATACTACTTTCTTGACTTAAACACTAAATTTAAAATGAAAAAGTATTAGGGAGCTCAAATATATCAGTTTGATATATGATATAGTGATTTATATGGAATATATATAGAATCTTTGAAAAGGACTTTTCTTAATAAGAAAAACAAGGCAAACATGATATGTTAAATGTCCCTAAATAGCTGCCTGTAAGAAGTTCGAAAAGGTACCGATGGGAAATGAGAAACATTTAGTTAGTAAACAAAGAAGCTGTTTTCCTTGTCCAACTAGGAAACCTTTTCTAGATTTGGGTTTTCCTATCAAGAACAAATAAGATAAATTGTTACTCGTCACCTTACTAGGATTAGGTTGCCAAGTCTAGAGTTGCAAAGTTCAGTTTATGAATAAGGGGGAATAGACTTTTTTTTTTTTCTGGGGCAAAATTCTGAAAGTTTCAGCTTTGAGGAGTGTTATGCTCTCTCTAAGAGTGATTATCAAACTTGTGATTCCAACGGCTCAGTTATTGATTTTTAAGGAGCCTAATGTAGTTACATTAATAGCTATTTTCGTTACAAGCTCTAGGAGGGATTCTTAGTTCTTATACAAATTTTAAGTGATTCCTAGACCTATCATTTTGATTTTAATTCCTATCCCCAAATTCCAGCCTCAATTCCGAGTGTCAACAAACAAAGAACATACATAAAGTTCAGCAGCTCTATTGATCAAAAGAAACTAGCATCTCAAGATGAAAATCACAATATAGAGAAAGTATGTCTCTGTAATCATTCACGAAACAAAGCTAAAAAGTCTTACAATAACATTATCTCCAACCCATAGATTAAAATGTACATCTAGGTTATTCATCTAAACAAATTTATAGGTATACGTTACCATCAACGTGCTTGAAACAGTGCAGTTCAAAATAAGAAGAAGAAACAATATGTTATGGAATGTTTCAACGAATTATGTTTAGAAAATTAATAATAGGTGAAAAGAAACATTAAAACCAAGACTATGTTACCTGTTACCCACTTCAAAAGATAACACTTGCCACCAGTTGCCACAACATCCTGAGGCACCCTGAAAAAAGTACGTAAAAAAAGATCAATAATGCCTGTATAATCGAAGCAAATTAATTCCACCAAAACTAACAAAGAATTTTATAGATACCTCGCAATTCCGAAAATTGAACCAAATTGAACAAAGAAAGAGCATGATGATACGGAATACGAGAAGTAATGAAAAATATGATTACCATTCCCTGAACCATTTAACGGCGGGAATCTTGGATTTGACAAAGGGCCGCCTCTCAAATAGATTGTGAGTGAACTGAGGGTCCATAATTTCTTGTATTAGGGTTTAGAGAAACTGCAAAGCCTACCTAAGCAAACAATGGGAAATCTTATCTGCTATATGTGTGTTTGTGCGTGTATGTGAGAGAGAGAGAGAGAGACGAGGAGACGCAGCGAATGAGAAGGACAAAGGGATGCTTGATTTCTTCTTTAGATAGATTGATAAGCCATTGTACCAATCGAAGGAAGAATTGAGTAACCACTTCAAACTAATCGACTCTTTCCATAAAATCAGTGAGTAGATGGTTGAATTGGACTCCTAAGCAAGAAATTGATTTAATAGGATTAGTTAAATTCTTCCGAAACGATTCACTTTATTAGCTTGCTAAAAATAAAATCAGTTGCTACCCATTAATGGCAATATCAGCATATGCCTTCCAAAATTAAATTGACGAAAAGAATTATTTAAATAATTTTCCTCTAAATTTATTATTTTAATTTTAAAAACTAAAATAATTCTAACTTTTATTTTGTTTGATATAATATTTAATTTAGTTAAATGCAACTATTCAATTCTATTTTAAACATTAAAATAACTCTATCTTTCAAAATAATCATATCCAACATTTTACTTTTTATTTTATGTTGACAAAAGATAACGTCATATGCGATTGTTAGTATGAGAAAGTTTAGTTTAGTTATAAATTAAAACTTTCACTCATGGGCTAATTTTAGTATTTAATATTTTTTTAAAGAATTCTTAAACCATTGATTAGATAGTTAATAACTCTCTTTATAATTTTAATTTAGGATTCAAACCACAAACTTAATTATTAAAAAAGGAACAGATAAGAGTTAAGTTATTTATTTATGTTGGTCATTGAATTAATAAATCACAAAATGAAATATAGAATAAAATAATAAAAAATCACTTAAGTAAGCATATTGATTGCTTAATATAGTAGTTCAGTGAGTCGAGTATAAAGATGGCAATAAGACTCGAGCTTATGCTAACCTTTGACTATTAGGCCTTTTTTTCAAAAAATTTCGAGTCTCGGGCTATCTGAATAAGTAATAGTAAAATGATGTCATTTTTATATTTTAATTTTAAAACCGAGCCCACCTATTGCCAATCCTAGTTGGGTATTATTGCCACAGGAATTATAATTGCCAATATTGATTGTCTTTATATTATCTAATCTAATAAAGCAAGTAATTAAATTAGAAAAGGAAAAGGAACAAAATTAAAATAATGA
>JAOQML010000005.1:17054913-17070994 GCA_027568935.1 Erythroxylum urbanii
CCTCTTTAGTGAACTTCCAAAAATAACCCTACAAGAACATGTTCTTCCAATTTCAATTTACACCATAAGCTTTCAAATTTTAATCTTAATTTCTCCTTTTTAATCCTTCAATTTAAAAAAAAATTCTACACCCCAAAACATTATAATTTAAGCCTAAGCACAACAAGATAATAAAATTAATCCCCAACATATAGTAAGAAGAAAATCGGGGTCCAACATATGAGATTTCAAGTTGATATTGAAGTTATTATAGAATTTGTTCAAGAACTATATGGGCTTGGTCTTGAGATAGATTGGCAGCCTATAATTCTATAAACTTTATTTGGATCATATTGACCAAGATGATTCCTTATCCTCATGATAACAAAATTCTTGAGTTTACTTTGTTTTCTGGTAAAGATGGCTAGTCAACTATCAAGCATGTGTCATATTCACTATTCAATGCAATAAATTGGCTCAATATGAAAATTTCAACAATTTCAAGCTTAGGTTGTTTCCAAATTCTTTGATAAGTGAGGATTTTTCTTGGTATGCTTTATTGCCCATGAATTTTGTCCTTATATTGACAGAAATGGAAAGATTACTTAGTTTTTCAAAACTAAACATGAAATTAGTATGGCCAAACTACCTAAAATTACTCAAAAAAGTGATGATAATGCAAATATGTTCATTACTCAATTTAGGAGAATAAAGGGTCTAAGCCAAATTACACTCATGGACAACAAGTATATAAAGTTGGCTCAAAGGGTCATCGACGCTAAACTTTTAAAAGAATTTCAAGGTATGGAATTTTGTGATTTTTATGAGTTAATAACTAAAGTTTTTGAATATAAAAAGCTTCTTAGGGAAGAAGGACATATTAAAAAGATGTACTTTTTTATGGAAATAAGTCCATATGATTAGGCAATGACTAAGCTTAATTTCCATGAAACTTGTGCTTGCCCTACTCTAAAATGGAAATCATTTGAAGCCAAAAGGAAAGTACAAACACCACTACTTCGATGCAATACGCTTGTTATCTCCAAAATAGGGGAAATATTTTGTTTTTTTTTTTGGTAAGAGAAGTTTATTACTTTGTTGTCAAAACACAAGATTCTCATAAATGAAGAGATTCGAGGGAAGAACTACTATAAGTACCACAATACATAGAGTCACTCTACGAATTCATGGTGGAGGGTTCAAGAATGTTATTCAAGATCAGATCAACAAGGGAATTCTATTATTTGCTGAAGCTTATCAGACCATATTGATAGATGAGGATCCATTTCTACCAGTTGCAACTATTAATGCAACTAAGTTTGACTTACAGTTTTTGTTGGATGTTAAAAGGAAGCTAAAGATCATAGAGGATTGTTTGGCAATGGCCACATTTTTTGTTCTGGTTTTTTTCCTAATTATACTTTAAATGTTTGAATAAGAATTAGATCATTACTATAAGCCAATAAAAAGTAGAGACTGCAAAACAAAATCGTAAGACTGAATTCACTAAAATTTTTAAGCAAATATATGTTGCTTGAATTCCAATCTTTCAGCACAGGCAACTTTAGTTTGTAATACTAACTAAAATGCATCCATCTTATCAATAGCATCAAGTGAAGCATCGTAAGAATCCAATACCATTAACTAGGAATCAAAAATTTTGACTTCAATAGTAGAGAGCTAGTTTCAAGTTCAATGGAAGTAAATTATTACATTTTGAGAAGCCCATCCTAAAAAAGTTGCCTTTAACAAGATCCATTCCTTCTAAGGAAAGTATTTTAGACCCAAGAAAGAAGAAAGAACATGTAGAAGCTACCGATAAAGAGCATAACAAGAAAAGGAAAGACACAATCCTAGATTTTATAAGAATTTCTTCGATCTAAGTGATAAGATGAAAGTCCCAATGAATTCTTTATAGTAAAAGAAATTCCTATTCAGTTGCCATGTTGTATTTCTTTTATGAAGCTTCTTGCTTCTATTAGCAAAACTTTTTAGAAGAAAGTAGAGCCTTTACATGAGAAGATAGAATGTAAAATATTTGTGTTGGTTATGGTTTTAGGAATTCTAAATAAGGTAGATTTAGAGAAATCAGTTGATAATATGGCTCAATATGTAAGACCTTTGTACATTAAAGCCCATATTAGTAGCATACTAACCTCAAGAAAGTTGGATGATGATGGGTCAGTTGTAAATATTATGTCAACTAAAATGATAGAAGTTTTGGACCAATATGAAAAAATTTTGATCCTAATTAAGGTATTTGTTGATATATTTACTGCAGAGACAACTAAGGCATATGAAATTCTCCCTACAAATATCACAGTATGGGGTAAGTCTTCACTGACGACTTTCTTCACTGTGGAAACATACGAAAATTATTAAGTTTTTTAGGGAGAGATTGGATTCATCCCAATTTCTATTTTCTTCATCTCTTCATCAACTTTTGCTTTTGTAGAAAAATGATAAGGAGGAAACCGTTTAGATTGATTCTTAGCCTTTCCATTTTAAATTGGATGCAATAAAGGAAAAATTATATGATGATCAAGCAAGGCTAGTTCTTATTCGAAAGTCATCTCAGCCTTTCCATTTCCAATTATGCATGTTCCTATGCATGGCTGTGCACACGACCGTGCATAACCCAAAAAACTTAGATTTTCATACAAAAACAACATTTTGGAGGCAAATTAGAGGAGGAGACTTTGGGAGCTGATTTCTAGACTTGGAGAACGTCCAAAAGGGACGATTTTGGTTTAAGGAAGTGGAAACATGAAGAAATCGTCTAAAGATCCGTCAAACTTCAAGATCAAGCCTCTATATCACAAGAAAATTCGATAGAAGATAATAAGGAAGATTTAGAATTAAAAACCCATTATTTTCGATTCGTTTTTCCTTTATTATATGTTTGATTTCGTATTTGATCAAGTGTAATTAAACATCCAATTAGTATTTAGGTTAGATGAACTTTATGTTAATACTTTGATATGGTTTAATTCCTTTATTAATGTAATTGGTTCAATTGATTATTGTGATCTGATTACGTGTTTTATTGATAATCTGATTTCATATGTAGAGATTGAGAAATCCTAGTGTGAATAGATCTACCGTAATTAGAAGGAATTGATTGCAACTTTAGAGATAGGATGAAACAAATCTTCCGAATTAAGATCAAAGCTAATAGAGGGACTCATAAATCGGTAATGCAATCCTATAAGATTTAACCTGAATAATTCAGTTAGAGACCTTAGGATTATTTGTAGAAGTCTCAAGGTCAGCTGTTAGCATACCATCAGAGTCTCCATGAGCTAATACATCAACGAAGCAATTGCATGATAAAAGATCAATTTGTTAAGGGTTTAAAGGGATTCGAACTTACATACTAATTTCTGAAAATGATAGTTTTCTAAGTGAATTCCACTATTTTTACGTTCATTATTGTTTCCTATTTCTTTAATTTTTTACTTTTTATTTTCTTTTTATTAAAAATAAAAAATCAATCCTTAAGCTAGATAATAGGAGATGGGTGATTACTAATATTCCTAGTCTTTGTGGAATTGACTCGTACTTACTAGTACTAGCTCAGCTACTCCATGCACTTACGATTTATTACTCTAGTCATTTTTATTTTGGTTTGTTTTATCTTTTTTTATATTTCTTTTATTTTAATTTTCTTTTGTATTTATTTCTTTTATTTATTTTATTTTATTACATATTATTGTATTTTTGGCTTATCATTTTAATTATCTTTGGAATTTTTCTACTTGATCTTGAGTTTATGGTTTATTGAGGAATTACGATTCATTGTCATAGCCACAGCTCACAATGGAAGAATGAAGTGGACAGTATTTTTATGGGAGCTAGAATACGTCTTCACATATTATTGCATCACTATATGGGAGACTAAATATGTGTTATCAACCTCATGGTGCAGTTTATGGGAACAACTACAATTCAGAATGGAGCAATTATTATACTTATGGATGGAATAATCATGCTTTAACTGAATACTTACAACACCAAACACCTCCAGTTAACGAGCCAACTCTGGAAGATAAATTAATGGAGATCCTTGCTGAAATGAAAGCTAACCGACACAAATTCGAGATTGAAGAAAAGACAAGGGTTGGCTTCATGAATGGAGGGACAATTAAAAAAGAGCTTCTAGAAGAAAAGAAAGCATTACAGATAAACTAATGGAATTCCTTGTCAGGAGAGTAGCTAGTCAACGTGGATTGGATGAGAGATTTTCTTTACCTATATATGATGAGTATAATTTGAGTTTCCAACTATTTCAGAGCGAAGAAGAGACAATAGTCGATTTCATGAATGAACGTATATTTCAAGAAGGCGAGGAGGTAACTGCTACTTTGAAAAATGTGATGACTAAGCTTATTCTAGAATCAAACATGAGGCATCAGGAAAGAGAGGCTTGTATACAAAACACGGTGAATCAAATCGATCAGCTAGCGAACATATTATCCAATGAACAACCAGGGAGTTTGCTTAGTCCTAATGAAATAGATCCTGACAAATTTGTAATAGCAATTACTCTTAATAGTGAAGATAAGTTCTTAGAAGAAGAAGAAGACGAGGAAGCAAGTATTATAAATAAATTAATAGAACTCATTGTTGACATAAAAGTTGAGCGACGTGAATTCGAGAGAGAAGAAAAGGTAATGATTGTCTTCATGATTGGAGTGACATTAAAGAAGAGCTTTTAGATAAACAAGAGGTCTCTATCTAAGAAGAGAAAGTAGAGGAGCATCAAAAGGTAGTTTAGTCATGTTAACTTAATAGCTACTATATAACATCTAAAGGTTCATCTTGGAACATAGATCTTGAATGCATAAACACGAGACTATGTTCTACCCATAATTTGAGAACATTACTCTTTGTTGGACTTCCTCTAAAATCCAATAAAATCTTCTTCAACTTAGCTTTAACTTGTCCTAATTCATTCTTCTTCTTTCTTTATTGGAGAGTTAAAACAAGGTCTGTAAATAAAATATAAGGCATATTAAATGCCAAATCTTATAGAAATTATATTAAAAAAATCTAATGCTCTTAAAATCATGCTAAAAACATAAACTAATTAGCACTTATCAAGTGATCAATCAAGATAATTTAATCCAATATCAAGTTAAAGAAGAGTAACTCATTAATCTAACTCACAAGATACAATAAGAAAGGTAAAAAAAAGAGAAGATGCAGTAGCTAATTATGTTATGTCATATGAAGACTTGTTAATGTATGCTAGACATACACTATTCATAGCATTATTTTCATTTTTTACTGCTCATGTTTCAAATGGTTTTATAGGATTTGATACTTAATTTTAAGATTTTTATCATTTCAGATCTTACTTTTTCCATAAAATAAAAATATGCAAAGTTGGAGAAGAATTAGAACGAAATGGAGCAATTTTGAAAGATTTAGAAAAGAACCCTATAACACAGCATCATGCATAAACCCATGCTGAGGGCCTTGTACAAATGTAATTGCTTATATTTCTCCAATGCAACCTACATTCCTCGTGTTACTTTCTTGGATGAAGAAAACAATACACTATATGATCTCATGTATATGCCTATACTGGTATTGTTATTTATAAAAAAATTTATAGAGAGCACGACCATCTATATGGACCTGTGTTTAGAATTATGTAGCCCACTAAAAGTTAGAGTTTTAGTTTTTAACAAAAAGAAGTGGAAGAAAAGGCAAAAGAAAACATTCAAAAGTCACTTTCAATCTGTTTCGTATTAGTCTTGATCAAGAGTTCACCACTCTTTAGATATAGAGAAAGATTTCAAAATTCTTTAGAAATTACAAGATTTAAGAACATAACTATTTTATTTTGTTTTAGTTATTATTTTTGATATTCTTTATGTGATTATAAACTAAACAGGCATTAGCTTTAGGTAGGAAGAACCTAGGATGTGATACACTCTGATTCATTTTTTGATTTAATGAAATTCTAGTTTTTTTATTTATTCGTGCTTTTATATTGATTAATTTGAAGGAGCAAATGCGAAAAATTCAATTCTATATTCATGCATCAAGATTTAAGAGAAGAGACGTATGTTTAGGTCACAATATAGATAAAGAGGGCTAAGAATGAAACAATTCGAGAGAAAGTTGTAAAATCTTTTAAGGTTAAGGTAAAACCTATTAAGAGAGTTCGTAAAACTAATTAAAGAATTCTTAGGTTGTCTAAATTCAAAATAGATTTTTGTTGATTAAACTATAAATATGGATTGTATGTCTCAAAAAAGAGAATATAATATACGTTAGGAACTATTAATAGTCAAAGAAACTAGACAAATTCACTAATATAGAGTGAAATTGAATATAGTAAATTCCGAGGGGAACTTGACTTAATTCTAGTCAATATATAGTTAGATATGTTATTAATCATCGTTTTGCATTAGTATCTAGATTTGTTACTTATTTTATTTTACTTATTCATTCATCTATAAAGGTTCATCTTGCTTATGTTAGCTATAACAAGGTTATGCATTTATAATAAAACATATAACCCTTATGCACTAGAGACATATATTAACTTATTTTTTCATATTATTAATTTTATAATGCTCGATTGAAGGATGTATTATTGATTATATAATGTTCATATCTTTTTTATTATCATTAACGTCGATATTTTCTTTTTGATTCATTACAATACTTAGATATGACCTAGTTAAGTTATTTATTTATAATTTAGAATACAAAGTGTCTAGTGATGTTCATTCTCATCATTTCAAAGAAAATCTCATATTCATTTTGTCAATACAAAAAACAATAACATTTTTTTCCATTGCACTATCCATTCTTCCATATAAAAAATCACTTAATCAAATTGTCTACTACATAAGTATAACATTTAGAAATAATTCTAAAAAAACATTCAATCAATATATCCATTACAATGTAAAGTACATATTGAAAATAGATCATTACATGTATCGTGTTTTAAAACCAACTTTTGGTATTTCTTATTTATTTTTTGAAAACCAAACGATAAATTAAGTTAATCCAAATAATTTGTTATTTTTCATCTTTAATTTTTTATTTTCTTTCACCTTCCTTTAACTTGTTATTTTCTATCTTTAATATTTTATTCACCATATTCAAAGGTATCATCAAGGACTTTCCACCCTCAAATATTCATTCATCTACTTTTAAAAAAAAAGCAATATCCACCACCCTATAATACCACAAATTACCATTGTGTAAATGATAAATAAAATAACGAATATAATTAATAATTAATAATTTTTTCATAATTATGACACCTATGAAGACTTCTTCTAAGATTACCATTAGTTTATGAGATCATTAATGGATTTGGCATCCACAATGATCCAACACTTGCCATTTAACTTTGTCATTCATTTCCTTGCGCACCTCTTAGTAAAAATGGGCAAGTATAATTTACCTTGGCATAATATTCTAGCATATAAGTGATAAACAAAGAAATATCTAAAAATTTGATAAATCAATTTCAAGTATCATATTTTTCAAACAACAAAAACTAAATGTTAATCAATAATAACGAATACATTTACAAAAAGATAAGTTTCGTAAATGAAAAAACTTATAAACACTTCATTTGTGTTCATCATTCGAAAGACACCTACATACAATAGAGTTTAAAGTAATAGAAGAATTCGGTAAAATAAATGAAAGTTAGCTTCAATGTAAACAAAAAATGCAATTTACTTGATTATCCAATGATTTTTATAACAATTTCCCTTAATCTAGTTTTAATAATTCTTTCACCATCCTATTAAAATGAAACATAATCACTTCTATTGGGCTTCAATAACTTTTGGTTCTAACCTACAAGTTAATGATGTAATTTTTTGATATATTTTTTAAAATGAAAATTTCATTATCTCTGAAGCAGTTACAAGAATGTACAAGAGAATTTCATTTACAATGATAAGAACTAGATAAAAAAATAGTATAACTCAATCAACATAGGTAACCAATACATTTCCATCTATAGACTTGCAACAATATCAATCTAAAACTAGAATCCATCTTATTTTTAATGTTACATTTATTTTCTCTGAGGCATGAGTTTATAAAAGCTCTTTAATCTAGCAATAAACAAAGTGAGCTAGCTTATATTGATCTAATTTAGTTCCATTAAAAGCCTTTTGTTCCTTTCTTTCCAAATTGAGTAAACTGAGCAATTTATAGCCAAAATCATATCTATATGGTCACCTCCCTTATTTCTAAAAAGTTTATCAACCCAAACAAGCATGTCAAGTGACTCGTGGTGAGGATTTATCAATCCCATTACTCGTAGCATTCTGCTTTAAATGATAATGGTATAATCACATTTAAAGAATATATGGTTAATAGAATCACATTGAAAGCTATGATCTAACTCTTTTACTACCTCTAAAATTAATGAGCCAATTATTTTACTGAATAATCTCTTTCACTCGAGACTGAGTATGAATTCTGGGGATGAAATGAGAAACTTCTTCCTTTAGAATCAGAGGGCTATATAAAGACTAGTTATCAAACCAAAACCAATAGGAAAGACAGTTCCTTATATGAGCTTTTAATAAGATGATGTATGATCTGCCTTCTTTTAAGCATATGAATGAAGTACTAGGAGTATTCTTTCCTCTTATCTAATTGCTAGAAGCTGGAATGCTTGAGGTAAATTTCTCCACTTGGACCAAAGAGATTCTAGTAAAGATGTCCCCATTTGATTTTAGCCTATTTGAAATGTGTCAGCAATACTAGTCCATAAGAAGTTTTTAATACTTTTCGTAAGCTCCTTATTAATCCTTCATGGAAAGAATAAATAGGAGCTCCAATAAATGTGAAGGTTCTCAACATAGAGGAGATGAGTGTTAGTCTCCTACATAAGATAGAGACTTACTTTTTGGAAGAAATAAGAACCCCCAGATACTTAAAAGGTAGGAGTGAACATTCAACCCTATCATCAACCTTAATCTTCCAGTTGAATTAACATCAGATGAAACATACATCATGGTCTTGTTTAAGTTGATATCAAGACCTAAAAGCCTACAAAACACCTTAGCAGAGTTGAAAAGGGTTGATATTTGAAACTGGAGCAATTTTGAGTATTTTCCAAAATAAACCTTATAAGAATTTCCAAAGAAACTAAAAAAAAGATAAAAGGAAAGGCACAAAGGGATCCCCTTGCCTAATCCTATTGAAATGTGGCGTGGGATTGCCATTAATCAATATGCTGAAGGTAATAGTAAAGATACAAGCATTTATCCAGGAAATGAATTTTCTAGGGAAACCAAACCACTCAAGGTAGCTCCTGATGAATTCCTATCTAATGGTATCAAAAGCCTTAGAAAATTCAACTTAATGGCATAGTTTTTGATTGATTTGTTTAACTCATGCTCCCTCAATAGCTCCTGTATCAGTAAGATGTTATCACATAGTGATGGATAAGATTCTGTAGGAAACTCTTTAGTCTATTCACAAGCAACTTGGAGATTATTTTGTACAGCAAGATCATCATCATCGTCATCATCATTGACATCATCACACCTAGTCCAAGTCTTGCATCAAAGCGGGGTCTGAGAAGATCTGATAGTACGCAGCTTTACCCTCATTAAGTAGAGAGGCTATTTTCGATAGACCCATATGAATATGACAATGAAAAAGTGATGCAGGTTAAAAGAGTAGATATGAAAACTAATATGTTAAAAGAGTACGTAAATAAAAATAAATAAATAAATAAAATAAAATAGAACAAAAAAAGATACCTGATATGGTATCCACACAATAAGGAATTAAAAGTTTAATTAAATGTTGTTACCACACAATACAAGCATACTAGAGATGACACCATACGTCAATTTTCACTAGCTGAATAGACAACATAGGGGGAAACAATAACAGAAATAGGCTTGATCTCATAACAGAGAAATGAGAAGTGGGGTTACCTGTTGCATCCACTTAACAAGCTTTTCTATAATATCCAAGGCACCATTTGCAGAATTTTTCACATTTGTGTAAGATTTTGAACATCCCATACTCACAAGTAAGCAAGACAACTAGACTGCTATATTATTGTCATTAACTAATATGAATTGTCAGAGGTTTATGGTGCAAGATGAAAACAACACGAAAAGCCAGATAGAGGAAATAAAAGGGTGTTTCAAATTTAAAAATGCAATACCTTGGATATAAGCGAACGAGCACTCAGTTGCTAACATGATCAAAAGAGGAGTTGTATGACAACAAATAAGAAACTTTTACGTTGAATTGCTTCCAGCACAGCATAGTTTCAAGAAAATAATTCTCTAAATAAGACAAGATTTTGACAAGACAAGTGTAAAAAACAACCTAACAATACTAAGGGGAAAATCCTTAAAACCTAATTTCTATTCTCTCTGAAAAATGCACATAGGAAAAATAAACCAACAAGGCAAGTCACAAAAATCCCTAGATTTATCACTAAAATCAAAAGAAAAGAACCCTAAAATAGCACCAAACTACATCAAAAACAAAGCATTAATAACCAATTATTACCATTTCCAGAGAAAATTCAGATCTCAAATCTGCAAAACAAGAAAAAGGGTCCCCAGAATATAAAAAGAATTTAGCTTCTTTAACATTCTTCCTGGAGGTAGAAATTTCTGCACCACCTAAACAATTAAATCACCAGTGATATGCCAAATACATTGAAAGAAACAAGCATTAAAGCCATTAGGATGAGGAGCTTTCCTCGAATTCAAACTAAAAAGACAGTTCTTGTTTTCCAACACTAAGGCAAGTTTTTGAAGCTCAACATATATATCATCATTTAAAGGTGTAGAGGCACCAAGAAGATTTTATATGGATTGAGATTTACAAGGAGATGTATTTCCTAAACCAAGAATACTATTAGAGTAGTCATACACCATCCTAAGAATGGAATGGCTATCAGTTACAAAATGATTATCACCATCAAGCAAGTTGAGTATCTTAATAATATTTCTTCTAATAAAATTAGAATTATGGAAGAATTTGGTGTTTGCATCCCCCTTTTGAATATGGGAAATCCTTGCTTTTTGAAAAATTAATCAATTATGATCTTGTAGGTCCCTCGAGTAGCATTCAAGTGCCTTACTCTCCCTATGCTTTAATTCCAAATTGTGAGGATCTAGATAAACTTTCTCTTGGAGATATTTAAGAGTCACCCTTGCATTATGAAGAATTTCAACAAAAGGACCCTTAACATACGTTTGCTAGATACCTTTGACTAAATCCAAAAGCCACTCATTGTAAGCCAGGAAATTGCAGAACTTGACAGGTGCATTACAAGAAACCTGACAAGTAGAGACAGTAACCTCTATAAGTAGTGATCAGATCATATTAGGGGGCCAAAATAAGTAAAGAGACCAGGGCATTGATTAGTCTAAAGATGGTTGACTAGCACCCTATCCAGGCTTCTCATTGTGAAGCTACTCCTTTACTACTTATTAGACCAAGTAAAGTGAAATCTAATGAGCAAGTTTTACCTATAATAAAACTCTCAATATCTATAAGCATACGAATTGTAAACTTGTAGTATCAAAAAGTATCGATCTCATGAGGAACTAGATAAAACGAATTGAACCTAACTTTGTATAAAGTAATAAAAGATGATTTCAGTAAAATAATAACAGAAAATTAAAACAATTAAATAAAATCAAGCAAATAAAAAATAATAAATGAGCTACCACAAGTATTCAAGTATGAATGTATAGGATCTATTCCTTCATTATTTGTTCCCTTAATGATTATTGATTCAATTATGTGCCAATCCTACATTTTCTAAGGGTTTGATTACTCTCTCTCGAGACCTAACTAATTAACCTAAATTGATTAACCCTAATCCAATATGAAAATTGTAAATTTTTCAGCCTCTCGATTCACAAAACTTTCCTAATGTTTCAACTAGATTTGAAGCTATCTACTAAATAATAAAGTTCTCATACAAGATCTCTCTTTGAATGATAATTGATTTGTTAAATGCGTGACATATTGAATCACCAACTCTCATTGTGCAATTTAATCAAATTACTTTTTACTCTCTGTCAATTTATTGCCAAAGTATGAACATGCACCATTAACACAACCTAAAATATATATTGAATCAATAACAATCAAAGTCACAAAATAACTATGGAATAATACCTAATTTGGAAATTATAATATCGTGAATATAATGTACATTTGAAATTTAGTTTACACATCAAGTAATATGAAAATAACAAAGGAGAAAGAAAGAAAAACTTTATTCGGAGCTTGATATGGAAAATTGGAAATCTAGATGGCTCTCTTGATCTTCCTTGTTTGCAAGATGATGACTATGTTTTTTAGGCTTCATAATGTCCTTAAATAGTCCTAGAGGGTCTTGGGGATGTAACTAGGATTTTTACCCTTTGATCGGTTTCAAAAATGCCCTCAAACCTTAAAATAGATGGAAAAAGTCTCGTTTGAAAGCCACTTTCACGATCGTGCATATGGAGTCAAAATCGTGACTCAATGAATTTGCTCTCTGCCACGATTGTGCATATGAATTCATGATCATGACTTTGGGTAAATCTCTTTTGTCGTGACCATGACATGGGAGTCACGATCGTGAGCTAGCCTATGCAGCTTCATTCATGTCCAAAGCTCTTGTTCTTCACCTATCTAATTTCTAACACTAATAAACATATTAAACACCTTAAGAAACAAATACTTAAGAATGAAAACATGCTCCAAACCACACAAACACTTAGAATATAAATAAGCACTCACATTAACACAATTCTAAGCCTATACATGCAACAATCATCTAATAAACACCTATAAACACACTAAATCACCTAACAAAACATAGTATAAACTACATCTATCAAAATCACACATTCCTCAAATAAAAAATTCCAATAAGCCTAAAGAAGATTCCAATTCTTTCTTACGAGATTAAGGTTAACATTGTCCCCTTAAACTTCAAAAAGATTTAATAGATAATTGAAATCTCCAGCAACAATCCAGGGCTGACTACAGAAGATTTATAAAAAACAAATCCTCCTACAATCTGGATCTTTAAAAAACAAAATTAAAAGCATACATGATAGTCAAATAGAATGAAAACTTAGAAGTCAAGTCCTTACAAACAAGATGTATATATTGATCTTAGCTGCACTTTGTTGATGCTTAAAACTTGTCTCTCACATAAGCAATAACTATTTTGACATTGTTTTGGTGATTGGAACCAAAACTCCAATTAGGGCTTAAAAACTTTATAGAATCCAATAACATGTGAGTTTTAATATGAGTCTCCAACAATTAAAAAAAAGGTTTCTTATCCAATAATAAGTCTTTTATTGATTGCTTTTTGAGAGGATCATTCATTCCTCTCATATTTCAAAAGATCATAGCAAAAGGATATTATAAGTTACAAGACTCCGCTAGTCTTTTTCCTTTTCATACTAGATTTTCTATTTGGGGAAGGAGTGCACTTCTCTAACTAGTGCTCTATTAAATCCTGGCTATCGTCTGTAGATAACAGATCCTTCCTCTAACTCTTTGCACCTAGTCCTTTATCGGTGACTTCCTTATTTAAACCACTAGGACCAGCTACCAAATCTAGAGTCTTATTCACTGGTTTAGGATTTTTAAACAAATCTTTATTTGCTTCAACGGTTAGCTATTCAGCTTTATTAGTTCCAAAGTTTACCTATGTCTGTTCAACCTCTTTAGTTCCCAAGTTCGCCTGCTATTTAAAATCTTCAATGCCCATCAATTCTTAATATTCACCTGTTCCAAATACTTTGCTAGTTTCCTTCCATACACTCTTCCCTAGTTGAGGTTTCTGGCTATATGAGAACCTAATCTCAGCTCTAGCTAATTCCCTAACTTCATAAAGTTTCAACACAACAAGCATCTCATGCAAATCATTCTCAATTCTTACTTCCACATAAACTCTAGAATAACAAATTCTCTCAAACTTAGCAGTAGAAGAATCAAGAGCTAGAGGTTTACTTACTGGGCCAAGAAGCTCAACTCACCCAAAGTCTATTACTCGAGTGGCACATTACGAAAGTTTATCAAAATGGGGAAGAATTCAATCTCATTTATGTCTAATTCCGTGCCTGGAACCCACATTTGTGCCAACAATGATTGCCCGCCTATATGCTATAGACCTATTTCTATAATCACAGACAAACAATCCCCATCTTTAAATCTGAAGATGAAGGAGTCCTCCTCGGTAAGAAGCACCTTTCTCCAACTTGTTCCCCCATTTGAAATGAGCCCAAGTGTGGACTTAAGGGAACGAGGTCTTTTGTTTAAAAAGAATCCAACTAAGCTGCATGACCAAGCGCTAACTCCTATTTTTAGAAACTCTTCAGAAGGGGAGACAACTCCATTCACCAATGTAGACTATAAAAGTTTCGGATTCTGTGGAGGAACCTCAGAGGAAACTATACTCTTCCACGTTCTAGGTATCTCCTTGGTAGTCGTTAGAGTCTTACCACTTCTTTTACTAGCATCCAGGGAGTCGTAGATAGAGGGAAATTCTAGTTCAAGGAAGGTGCTTGCATTCAAATGAATCTCAAGATAGTTCGAGGGGCTCCCTATGTGTGTCACCATAAAACTTACCCAAATAGGAAAGTTACAAGTTAGTAGCTTGTTACTTATTAGATTAGGAAACCTACTGTTAAGGTGGAGGGTTACTTTTCATGCTATTGTAGATTAATTATACTCGAAAAATTGTAGGGGGTGGTTTCGCAAAATCTTCGATTTGATTGCAGTTATTTGTAAGGTTCTGCCGCAATTACTTGTAACTGTATCTGTTGGTTACTAGATATAAAGTAACTGTATCAGCAATTGTTAATTTTTTTAACAAAAACGAAAATAGAAAATTAAATATGAAATTAAACAAATCAACACCGAAATTTGATAACATAATTCGGCATACCTTGCCTACATCTGCAGGGCCCTCATCCAAATTAATACTTTCACCGAAGTACAATAGATTTACCCCAAGACTTTACTGAGCCATCACTACTTGACCCTTGACACTACCTCTTAACCTCACTTTTTGTGAAAGAATTTCACACCCAATAGTACGACTGACTCGTCCTATCCTCAGCAGAGAATTTTTCTCAACAATCTTTTAACGAAAGAACAATAAATAAATAACCAAAGTGATTAAACGAAATTCAACATAAACACTTGAGATAGAAAAGAAGATAATTTCCTAATCGGTTCAGCTCCTCCGAAATAGATCTGGAAATTGTTCACTAGCTGAACTGATCCATGCCTATTCCAATAGTCCAATATCAAAAACAAGAGTCCCAAAGTTCTTCCATCACGTAAATCATCCAGCTTCAACAACTCCAATTAAAACATGTGGGACATGACATACACCATCCACTCTTAAGACAAAAGACACTCATGTATCTTTCACGCACAAGCTAAGGAGAACAAGTCTTCTTTTCAACAAACAATTTGAAACACCGTAGATATCCAACCAAAAAGAACAACATACCTTCAACTGTGTTTTTCCAAAAATACAGTTAACGCACACTCCTTCTTTAATGCCAATAAACGTAAATTCACTGCAACCCCTAATGGAGATATACACGATACCACCAATAATAAAACCACACGCCAAGGAAATCAAAAGACAAAGCCAAAACCTCCACCAAGTCACTCGTGTAGTGATTCACAGCAACATCCACTAAGAAGAAAATCACCCAATAACTCATGTGTGTCCTTTAAAAAACTTAGTCATGCAGTAGTGAAAAATATCAAGACATGGAAACCTTCATACCATTTACAACCAAGAAAAGTGCAGCACACATATGCAGACGTAGAAACTCCAAATGAGAACCAGCTGCACACCCAATACGGTAACAACCACACAAAAAAAAAAACACCACAATAGTCCATACAACCCAATTGCCACGTGATACAAAAGTAGACCATACAAGATAGAGTTCTATCATAATTAGGAGACTTTACAAGATAGAATTCTATCTTTCTTACAATCTTTTATCAGATATTATCCCAATCAAATCCAAGATATTCTATGCCATCTTGATTAGAATTTGAAGCTAATTAACATTATCTTGAA
>JAOQML010000005.1:17071094-17099067 GCA_027568935.1 Erythroxylum urbanii
AGATGCTAAAAAGTAAGACTAGTAGTCACAGAGATACCTTAAAATCTCCCCCTGAATTGAACAGTCACCAAAAACAATCTGATGTCTCCCCCTTAAAACAAAACAATACCCAAAACGAAGAATGCCTTCAATGCGATCAATCTTAATGAACAATGAAGCATAAAATTAGTAGTAGTGCAGCGGAAAAATCATAAGCATGCAATGCAATAGCAGAAAGTCAAGATGACAATTTACTATCAGTTAATACATATGCTAACATATCATTACTCACTTCAATTCCATCTTCATAAGATTAATCAAATTCATAAACCCTATCATCAAGCATAGCCTCATGTACATATCAATCAACTGAACCTTAGAAAACTCATAAATAAAACTTAAAAAGCCTAAATGATAACTCCTTCGAACCCCTTTTTTGTTTTCGTTTTTTTTAATAATTAACATAAAGTTATACTTCAAAAATGTAAAGCACACAGTCCTTGTGCCCTTCAAAGAAATTTAAACCTGGGCTTATTTCTCGTCACATTATCTCAATCATCAATTGTCTGATTGATTTCTTCATCTGAAGTAACTGATTTATCCTCAATCTGAACAGTTGTTTCAAAAGCAGTAACTAACTGTGAATATGGACGCTTTCTTGTTTTTCCTTCACTACGTCTTTGTGTTTGTCTTTGACCCTTTCTAACCCAAGAGTGCTTCGATAACATGGGTTGTTGCTGGAAATTTAATAGAGAGTGTCTAGATTTTCAGTTTTGACCCCTTTGAAACATAATTTGTAACATTTTGTAGCATATCGACCTTATATGCCTGATAACTCCACAAAAATGACATGTGGGTACAAACCTTCGATTCTTCCTCGAAGATTCTTCTTGGACAGATCTGGATATGACATCTTTCTTATTATTCACTTTGGAACATTCGCCCTTATATCCAATGACTTGAAGATCCCTTTTAACCTTACCAATTTTTAACTTATCTAGTTTTTCTATGCCTTCGTTTAACATTCTTAATCCCTTTTCGATACTTACTAGTCTCATTTTAGCTTCACCAAGCTCATCTAATGCCAACTTCTAATTTCTTTTCTAAATCTTGAATAGTATTCTTCATAGAGAAGTTTTCTTCCTTCAACCTTTCATTCTTCCTACATGTTTTTACCTATTTTTTGTACATTAATTCGTAAGTCTCATAAATGTTTTCTTTTTATCACTTGAACTACTTTCATTACTGTTATAATCTGAGATCGAGCCTTGAGTTGATTTGTTTGAGTTTATCTCGAAATTTTTCGATTTACTCCCTTTTTCATCTTCAGTTACTTCCTTCTCAGTTGTTGTCAAGCAAGTAATTAGGCTTTTGTTGTATAAAATAACTAACGCAACACTATTCAAAACTTCTTTTTCACTTCCATATTCATTTCCAGATTTGTTCTTACTCCAAGTGCTTGTATAGGATTTTCCTTTTCTCTTCTTCAAGATGTTAGCACACTCCGCTTAAACATGTCCGAAGCCATGATACTCATGACATTAAATTGTCTTCACTTTTCTTTCTCCCTTATGAGTTTTAGCTTGTCATTTGAAGTTGTTGTTCAATGAGCTCTCGCCATTTTGCCTAAACTCGGGTCTATCCTTTTTCACTCTCTTCAACCACTTACTGAACTCTCGTGTTAATAGCTCTATATCCTCATTCTCGTCGAATTCATCTTCTACATTATTCATACCTTTTCCAGTTTCAGCCTATAGTGTTAATCCTTTGCTTCTTTCTCGTTTACCCCTTAAGAAAATCATCTCAAAATTAGTCAGAATTTCAATTACCTTATCCAACGACAAATCATTAATGTCATGCGCTTCTTTGATTGCTGCAATTTTTGGAATGAATCTCAAAGGTAGTGATCTCAACGTCTTCTTGACTAGTTTTAGATCGAAATATTTCTTTCCGAGTTGATGTGCCTGATTTGTTATATCTTGCAATCTTTCATGAAAGTCCCCAATGGTTTCATTTTCATCCATCTTCAATTCTTCAAACCTTACAACTAGCATCTGTAATTTTGACGCTATCACAGATTTGGACCCTTCATGAATAGTCTTCAAAGCATCACACGCTTCTTTATCCAATTCACAGGCTAATATTATTGAGAAACGTCCTTCATCAACAGCACTAAAAATTGCATGCATTGATTATGAGTTTCCAAGCGCACTTTCTTCTTCGACTCTTGTCCATTCAACTGGATCTTTTCGAATTGCCTCTCCTTTATTATCAGTAATCATTGGATACGTCCACCGATGTACTACCGAGTGCTAAGTTTTTATACCCTGAGCTTGGATGAAGACTCTCGTACGTGCTTTCCGTGCAGGATAGTTAGATCCATCCAACAGTAGTGGTCTAGTGATCGATGCCCCCTTTCTTGTAGCCATATTCGCGAAATTAAAATATGTAACAACTTGCTACCAAGGTCTGAAACGGTAACCCTCTCTGATACCAATTGAAAAACCGTAGGAGGTGGTTTCGCAAAAACTTTAATTTGATCGCAGTTATTTGTAAGGTTTTGCCGCAGTTACTGTATCTGTTGGTTACTAGATACAAAGTAATTGTATCAGCAACTGTTAATTTTTTTAGCACAAACAAAAATAGAAAATTAAACAAATCAACACTGAAATTTGATAACACAGTTCGACATACCTTGCCTACTTCTGCAGGGCCCTCACCTAGATTAATACTTTCACTGAAGTATAATAGATTTACTCAAGACTTTACTGAGTCGACACCACTTGACCCTTGACACTACCTCTTAACCTCACTTCCCGTGAAAGAATTTTACACCCAATAGTACGACTGACTCGTACTATCCTCAGTAGAGAATTTTTCCCAACAATATTTTAATGAAAGAACAATAAACAAATAACTCAAGTGATTAAATGAAATTCAACATAAATGAAAAACACTTGAGACAGAAAAGAAGATAACTTCCCAATTAGTTCAGCTTCTCTAAAATAGATATGGAAATTGTTCACCAGTTGAATTGATCCACGGCTACTCCAACAGTCCAATATCAAAAACAAGAGCCTCAAAGTTCTTCCCTTATGTAAATCATCCAGCGTCAACAATTCCAATTAAAACATGTGGGACATGACATACACCATCCACTCATAAGATAAAAGACACTCATGTATCTTTCACGCACAAGCCAAGGAAGACAAATCTTCTTTTCCACAAATAATTTAAAACACCGTAGATATCCAACCGAAAAGAACATCACACCTTCAGCTGTGTTTTTCCAAAAATAAAGTTAACGCACACTCCTTCTTTGACGCCAACACACGTTGATTCACTTCAACCCCTAATGGAGATATACACGATACCACCAATAATAAAACCACACTCCAAGGAAATCAAAAGACATAACCAAAACCTCCACCAAGTCACTCATGCAATGATTCACAACAACATCTACTAAGAAGAAAATCACCCAATAACTTACGTGTGTCCCTCAAAAAACTTAGTCACACAGTAGTAAAAAAATATCAAGACATGGAAACCTTCATACCACTCACAACTAAGAAAAGTGCAGCACACATACGCAGACGTATAAACTCCAAAAGAGAACCAGCTGCACACCCAATACATTAACAACCACACACAAAAAAAAACACGACAATAGTCCATATAGCTGAATTGCCACGTGATACAAAATTATACCATACAAGATAGAGTTCTATTATAATTAGGAGACTTGTCAAGGTAGAGTTCTATCTTTCATATAATCTTTTATCAAATATTATCCCAATCAAATCTAAGATATTCTATGCCATCTTGATTATAATTTGAAGTTAATTAACATTATCTTGAAAGTCCAATTATTAAATAATATTAAAATTAATAATAAGACATATAATGTATATTTTAACCATACTTAATGTACAGTATAATACCTCCTCCTCGCAACCCCCTCAAATCTTCTGGTCCCTTAACTCTGTCCCAACTCTGTTTCAAACCATTCAAGCCATCTATTTATGTGGGTCCCACTTAAATGGATGGCTTGGATGACTTGGGACAGAATTAGGAAAGGGTTAAGGGACCAGAGGATCAGGTCCCCCTCGCAACACTCTCGCCTCTCTTCTGCTTTGCTCACGCCGATCTTTGGATTCCACTCTCTCATGTTTCGCTTGCTCACCAAACACCCAGATGCCTCTCTCGCTTGCTCGCCAGTCAGTCATATTTTGCTTGTTATCCACTTATTTTAAACAAGTTTGGGATCTCTTTTTTTTTCCTTTTGACAAAAATGAAGTTCGGGTAAAGGTGTTGATTCTATCGATTCGATACATGCTTCAAGTTGACTAGGTCAAACGTCAATTTTCTACTTGGATTTTGATCAGGTGGGTTGGGCCGAGCGTTACATTATACGTTTAGAAAGTAGGACTGAACAAGAGATCACGTAATTGCAAGTGAATGGAGACTTATACATGAAATATGGCTTTGTTCTTCTACTGCATATATCTAATATACAACAGAAAAGAAATGGGGAAAGAAAAAGAAAAAGTATGGATGTAACATCACCGTAGAATGACAAGGAATCAAACAACTCCAATATTGCTGCATGGCTTGCCCACCAACTTTTGGGAATCTTGTGCTTGGAGTGCATGCGCACCAGGTCCATTTAGACCCTCCCCACTTTCTATTCACAAATCAAAACAACATAAATGAAAAATCTGACCCCATTGGATTGTACGACTACTAACACTAACTCATTTGAGTCTACTACCGTCAGCCAATATCTCTCTTAACAGTATCTTCCCTTTTGAAATATCATTATGAACATCGCATTTCTGTGCTCCACAATTTGCTTTTCTCCGTCTTCTCATTAGTATCATACTTCTCACAAGGCTTGTCCAACTGGGTACTTTAACTAGTTGACTCATACAATTATCCAACCCCATAACAACATCACTAATCGATGGACGAGTCTCTTCTTTGATGGACACGCAACGTGCTGCCACATATAACAAGTGCCTGATCGTGCTCTCCATGAATTGAGGCAGAGCAATTCTTGAATCACAAACGTCCATTAGTCGTTGCTTTTGAATCAAGGGTAGTGCCCAATCTACTAGAGATGCCGGTACCTTGGAAACTTCAATCACTTTTCTGCAACTAATGAGCTCTAACAAGATCACCCCATAACTAAAGACATCATTTTTAGTGCTTAGTTTACTTGGTGTAGTGTAACAAGGGTCTAAATATCCCATGGTACCTGCAGGTTGAGTCGTTTGATGGCTCCATGAGTCAAGTCGCATCACAGCAAGTCCAAAATCCGTTAACTTTGAATTCCAATTTGAGTCAAGCAATATATTAGCAGTCTTAATATCCCTATGAATGACCAGAGGTTTTCTTTCATGAAGTGAATGGAGTGCTCTACCAATTTGAATAGCAATGTCTACCCTCCGGTTCCAGGATGGTGGTGTGTTGGCGACGTGCAACCAGTCATGGAGAGAACCGTTGGGCATAAACTCCATGACCAAGAGCTTGTTGATCACTTTTGTTTTCACAGCCGAATCTTGAAAGCTGTGTCCAAGAAACCTGATTATATGTGGACTTTGATCACGCAAAGAAGACAAGACACGAATTTCGTTCTCAAGCTTCTTGGAGTTGTCTTTAGAGACGTGATCCACGCCAATGGAGGATTTCTTGATAGCCACCAGCTTGTTTCCTTCAAGTACTCCCTTGTAAACCGAGCCATGACTGCCCTTGCCAATGAGCCTGGAATGAGAGAAGCCTTCAGTCGCCTTGACTAGCTGTTCATAGTCAAAGTACTCGACCATTTTTCATCGTCTTTGTTCTTTTCTCTTTGACGTTGGATTAAGAAACTGACCAGATGACTGCTGGTACTATACTGCAAGGTAAAAGAGGAGCATGGTTGGCTGGTTATTTGTGTTTGTTTAGATGGAAAAGTGCGCATATAAAGATTATCCTGAAGCTTGGAAAAAGCAGGTGCAGCGAAGGCAGAGAATAAAGGAGCTTTGGACGGCATGAAAAAGTAGAAAATTATAATGGAAGAATTATTGGAGATAGGAAAAGTTATGGAGGATAGAGAAAGTAAAATGCCCTTGTTAAACTAAAGGCAATTACTTCTGACGAGAATAGGAATCAGGCTAGGCTGTTTCTGTTGTTGGGTCCCTAGATCTCCACTTCTTATCTCTCCTCGTCTGTACCCTTTTTGTTTTTCACAGATTGTCTTCGATTTTGTTTGTAAATTATATGAAAATCATTAACAAGGATAATAACCTGTCATGTGCATGCCTATACTATAGTTTGTGACGAGCCACATCGGCTTTTTCACAGAAAAAAGTTATATTATAATTGATTAATAGTATTATCAGCCTTGAAGACTTGTAGTTATATCCAAAATAACCCTCTTTTTTTGTTAAATCATAAAATTATGGGCATTCTCATCATTGTTTACAAAATTGTGGTTAGGACTGGAGAACCAACGTTATAATTAATTAATACAAGTAGATAATGAACTAAATTGTTCAGATTAGACAAGAAAAAGATCCAAATAAACAATAAAGAGAACATTTCTTTCATTATATTCACTAAACTTACTTTTAATCAAGAGTCTCAACATATTCTTATATAAACCGCAATCTACGCAATCCAACATGATTCCATACCATATATACTTCGACAAATCCTATAATAAATAACTAGCAATTGAAGCTTTTGATATCAAACAACCTCGATGGAAGAGAAATCATTCTGCTAAAAAATTCTTGCTTTCATCTTATTTGAATTACATTTGTTGAAAACAGCGCAAAAATATAGTATATTTTTTTAATTTACATTTCAACCTAAATGTCCAAAACTAGTAATGAAAATAAGTATAACCCATGAAGGAGAGAAGGGAAATAGCAAAAAGGCTTAATTACATCATACTCTTTATGGTATGAATCTTTTTTACTTTAATCCTTGAATTTTAAAAATTATCATATATTCTTCTAAGGTTTGGTTTTTATTTTGCTCATACACTTGTCATCATTCTTTGTTAAGTTTCTAATATAAACAATGAGAACAATATTGTGTAACTTGATTAGGTATTATGTGGCACAATTACTTGTTATGTTTGTGTCATATAACATACAATGTTGTGTGACACGGGAGACGTAACACTCAAATGAGTTTGTCCTATAGACAAACGAAGTCATAAATTTGGAAGATGATAACAACTAAGGTCATGTGTTATATGTCATAACTATGACATATACTGGCTATTTAATAACTAATCAAGCCACATGATATCGTTTGCCAAAAATTAACAAAAAATGTTGCTAAGGAATATGAGTGAAATAAAAATCAAAGCTTAATAGGCATATGATACCTTAAAAATTAAAGACTAAAATGGAAAAGGTCTAAACTATGTGAGAGTATGGTGTAATTAACCCAAAATAAAATTGGCACAAAGATTTTACTTGCAATTGTGTTTGTATTAATTTTAATGGTTATACATTTAATTAACTAAAAATAAAAATATATTAAACTAGATATTATGATACTATTATATTTTTCTTTAAACTTCTAGGCATAGATGGTTATTTCTCAAATTTTAGTTTCTCTATTATTTACTATGCAAAAGTACTGACTGAAAAAAGTTAACGAAGTAATTAAGAACTTAATTCCATCATTGGATGTGAGTTTACTAACAATTCCTAACCAAATGATGAAAGCATGTGAGGGGAAAATGTCACTGTCCTAAACCAGTTTACTCCAGTTCACTATTTTGTTTGGTTCCTTGTGTATAAAATTCTTACATGCTTTTAAGCTGAAGGTCTAGGATCCATTAGCAATTCATAAGTTTCATTCATCTTTGCAACTTGACATGTTGGCATATTGTTCATGATGATATCACTCCCCTATTGTTATGATAAGGCCATTCCTAATGATTGTTCTTGATAAATTTATTGACTTTAGTGTTTGGACTCATCACTGATTTTAGATGTTGGATCTCCAGTACCTTGTGTAATGGATCTTTAAGGTGCCAATTGTCAAACCTAAATGATGTGGACTCCCCATTTCCAACTATATGGATGATCAACTTTTGCATCCATTATCTTGATCTCAGTGTTTGTCTTAGGTCCCATGACATGTTTTGTTTTAGTTTCAGGTTCCACAAGTTGTTCTCTTTTATGTAAACATTATGCAACCATTTGACCCTAAACTCTTCTTTCTTCCATATTTCTATTCTTTGGCAGAGGGGTTGTCTAACTATATAACTACTATAACTTCTTAGCTAGACTGATTTTGTCGAGTAATCTAGTTGAACAAATTCCCAACCCTCCTTTGTTCTTAGGTTGACATATCAAATTCTAGGTAGCTTTTGCTTTCTTGTTATTGTGATTTGATCCTTCCTATAAGAAGTCCTTTAGCTTCTTATCAATCTCCTTTAGAATGCTTTTAGGGATTGAAATATGACTGATCCAGTGAGTTTCTAGGTAATTTAAGATGGTTTAAACTAGTTGCAATATACCCTTATAGCTAAGGAACCTATTGCATTAATGATTGATTTTTCTTTTGAATTTGTCTATTAGTGGCTTACAATCTACTGCAAGGATTATTTTCTGGGATATTGGCACCCTTAAGTACTATAACGGTATATTGCCTTCCTTTATTCCCATCTCTATTGCTTTCACTACTACAGCCCTGCTAGCATTCTCTGAAAGAAGCAACTCTTATTTGGGTTGCTTTTTAATATTGAAACTTCCTTAAATTCCCTCATAACTTGTAGTAGAATTTTAATAAACTGTTTTTTAGCCTTATAAAACATAAGTATATTGTTTACAAAGGCAAGATGAGTTATTTTAGTACCTTTAAATCTATCGTGGTTTTGGAATCTAAATGAATGTCCTATGTTCCTCTCAAGAATGGCTGATAGCACCTCCATACATAGCACAAATAAGTGAGGGGATAGTGGATCCCTTTGCCTTAGCCCTTTCTTTTCTTTAATCAGCTTGGTAGGTTCTTTATTCACCAAAATGGCAATTATTGAAGTTGTTACACACTCCTCAATCCATTTTCTGAATTTCAAAGGGTAACCTAATGCTTTAAGGGTGCTTGAAATGAACCTGCAATTTACAGAATCATAGGCCTTTACAAGGTCTATTTTTATTGTTCAATCCCTCTTATTAGCCTTGGTATTATAGTCTTTAAGGAGTTATGCATATGAAAATATTATTACCTATTGGTCTTCCACATCTAAAGGCACTTTGGAATGGATTAATGATGTTTCTTAGGCTATTCTTCAGTTTTTTTCCGACTATTTTGATGATGTTGTTGTAAGATATATTGCAGTAGGCTATAGGCCTATATTCCTCAAATTTGCTTGCATTGATTTGCTTAGGAATGAGACTCACATAAGTTTTGTTCGATTCCTTTAATATTAGTCCACTTTAGAAGAATTTCTTCATAGTCTCTGTCACATCCTTGCCTGGAATATCCCAATTTTACTGATAGAATCTTCCATTAAACCCATCTGGACCAGGTGTTTTGTGATGTATAGAGAATAGTGCTTTTTTTATTTGCTCTCTTTTAATCTCCTTTGCTACTTCTTTCCTTTCTTGTTTAGTAATTTGTTTGATTCCTCTGACCATTATCTCAATGATTCCTTTGATGCCTTCTCCTTGCCCAAAATGTTTTCTGAAGTATGCATAGGTGATTTGTTTCTCTTAATCCTGGAATATTTTCCTAAATTTATCTCACAAGTGCTTGATGTTATTCTTGTTTCTTCTTACTTTAATAGAATTCATGTAATATTTAGTGCACCTCTCACCATCCTTCAACCAGGTCATCTTGGATTTCTGTCTCATCTGATTGTTATAGCTTTCCAGGACATTATTGTACTTTCTGATTAGGTTTGCTTCCTCTTTTCTTAATTTCTGATCTTCAGGCCTTCTCATTATCATTCTTTGACATTCTTGTGGATTCTTCAATGCTTTAAACTTTTCTTCCTACCCTAGTGAAGCATTTTCTCTGCTGATAACTTTTAAACATTTCTTTCATAAAGTTTCATAGACAGTGTGTACCCCTTAATGCATGTTACCTTTAACTTCATTCCCTCACTTAGGGTGCTCCATAAGGTGATTGAACACTCTAAATGGGGCTTTCCTTTTCTTCTTACGGCATAACAAATTAATCGCCACAGGACTATGATTAGAGACAATAGCGTCTTCAAAACTTATGCTGCCACTGGGGAATTGTTACATCCATTTATCATTAACTAAACATCTATCTAGTATTTTTATAAGGAACTAGTTTCCAGCCTGCTTATTACTCCATGTAAAGACACTTCTAAGGCCTTTTAATTCTTTCATTCCAGTAGTTTGTATTAGGTTTTTGTAGTTTTTTGTTGTTTTGTTGAGGCGAATTCCTCCTATCTTATGATTCACAAGAATACAATGTGCAATTAAAGTTCCCTACTATTGTCCATGTCATCTTCATTTTGCTATTTGTTCTAATGATCTCCTCTTAAAATGGTTGTCTTTAAACCATAATTGGCAGTATATACTATAGTGATAGCAAGGAGTCTTCTAGTCTTCTTCATTCTCATCTCGTAATGCATCATATGGTCAGCGCACTTTTAGTAGATTATTTTAAGCTGTAAGAGGTTATACCCTATTACCACTCTCCCATTTATATGGAAAGTATCATTAGAGATAATTTTCCATTCTTTCCTAAAGAACCACATACAATTTTCTAGTTGTTCTTCCTTTATTTTGGTTTTTGGCATTCAACATAATTGTTCTTGATGTAATCTCTTATAGTAAGTTACTTATTCAAGTTGTTAATCCCCTTAATATTCCATATAACTAACTTTGTCATTTCTTTTTTAACCTGATCTTCTCCTTTTGGATTTCATACCTGCACCAAAGGATGAATCTTTTATGTTAGGTTTTGTGTCTTAAGCTTCCCCTTTCTATATCAAAGGTGTTCTAACTCTATCTTCTTAAGTCTGCTCCCTATCCTCCTTAACCTAGTTCTCTGCAATATGTTTTCCTTTTTCAGGTAAGTGCTTTTTCAAAATTTCTTGGATTTGTCTAATTTGTTCTCCAAGTGATTTCCTTGTTCCTGATTCCTCCTCCATTTAATATACTCTTACCTCCTTTGTTATGGTTACTTCTTGAGTCTCTTTTTTCCCCCACACCTGTTTTTCCTCCTTCAATTTTGCTTTTCATATGTAAGATACCCAAAGTGAGTCTTCTTCCAGATTCCCATTATATTAACCAACCCCATGGTTCTCCATGCTGCAGTGGCCTATTTGTGCACTACAAGGAAAGCTAGTCTTCTTTCAAGGAAGAAACCAACTAAGGGAAAACTCAATTTCTTAGCTCCCATCTTTAATGCTTCCATTAGTGCCTAGATAGGCTCCTAATTGTTCGAATCCACGAATATGAGTTCTCCATATTCCTTGAGTCACCAACAATTAAGCTCCAAGATGTTTTGGCTTTGTTAGGCTCCTGTGTTTTCCTCTCATTAACTCCATTCAAAGGTGAAAAATATGCTATGCTCAATGTTACTATAGCTAGGTTTGATTGTAGGTTAGTTTGGGGTTCTATTTCGGGTTTATCTAGGGTTATAATGGTTTATGGTAGCTTTCTAATTCTAAGAGGTTTGTTTGGTTAATGGCTGGTTAAGGTAGTTTACTGCCAAACGAAGGGGAACAAGATTGGTCAGAGGTAGGGAGGAGGGTGCAAGACATGTTGAGAAAAGAAGTTTTCAAAACATGTAAGTACTCTTTGCTACTAACCTTTTATTATAGGTTCATCATAAACCAAAATTGAAGCAAAACTTGTCCAAAGATAAAGAAGCAAGTGAGGAGGAAAAAGTGAGGATGGAGTTAAAGTTTATCATGAACTCAATAAAAAGTCGAGATGAATACTCATTAAACATGCTAGTGAGGGTAGGAATAGTTTGTAGAAATATATAGTTTTCATAGCTAGTCTATGACATAAATCTCTTATACCTAGTAAGATGAATAACTTTGAAGTTTATAATAAGGTTAATAGTGCTACCAACTACGTGGGGGAGTTAAGGGATGGTAAAGGAGAACAAGGCGGAAAAAGAGCTAGAATAAAGAGAGAAAGAGGGGGCATATTTGATTTAGGCTAAAAAAGAGGGTATGAAAAAAGGGTGGATAATAATATAAGTAGTATTAAGATGATGATACCATCTTTTATAAGAAGGATAGACCTTGATGCCTATTTGATCGAAAATAAAAACATGCTTGGTTTGACTAAACAGTAGATTTCCAAAATATTTTTCCGAAATCAAAATATAGCGGAAGCGTAAATGCCAAATCAACATGCTTTAATCCATGGTATAAGGAAAATAAATATAATAAGAACAAGATCGAAATATTACCGACTCCCCGCTACAACTTTGACTCCTCGCTGTTGTGTCCTCAACCAATCAGATCTACTACTTGTTGTCCTTGGACAACTTAGTTATCAAGATCCTTTGGTGGAAAAGGATAAGAAAAATGAATAGGAGCAAACCTTTTGGTTTGTTTGTAGAGTAAAAATGAGACCTTCTCCTTAGTTATAGCTCACGGTTTTGGAGAGCTTGGAGAGAGACAAAAATTAACACATGTTAAGTCTTTTTCCAAGCTAAACGAAATTGTCCTTTTAAGTCTAACCCTTAGACATTTGGAAGAGCGTATAGCTAAGCCAAAAAACACGTACACATATTTAGCATTTGATTAAAGCTAATCGAAAAATCAGACCTTCCAAAGCCAACACTTGGACGTTATCTTTATTCATAACGTTTTCATGTTTAAGGTGCTTTAAAAGCTAGCCACTAACACCATTGAATGAAAGCATAACATTTCCATTTAATGATAAGAAGCTTGATTGGCTTTTGGAAGTGAGCGGAGAGCCAACGCACCACTCCATTCTTTAATCCAAAGAATGCTAAAAAGGGTTGGCCAAAACATTAATGGAATGCTCCAAAACACGCACCCCTTCGTTTACTTACATTCATTTATTTCATGAATGTTAAAAAGGAGTTGTACATCCACATTCATGCTTATATCAGTAAGCATAGTCGAATGTTTTTGTATCCACTTTCATTTCCATAGAAAACCAAACGAGCTATCCTTCCAAGTCCAACACTTGGACTTTATCAATCATCAAAACATGTTCATGTAAGGTATTTATAAAACCACCTAATAAAACCATTGATTGATGAGAAGCATGGCCGAATTCTACAACTTTGTAGAATTCGGTTTTGCTCATTTTTTTAATTATTTTGTTTCATTTTAATTAATCTAATTAATCAAACCAAAATCCAGCCCAATATTAAATATTCCTTTTGGGCTTATAATTAAAAATTAATTATTGTAAGCCCAACATTTAATTATAGGCTTAAGACCCAATTTAATTAACTCTTAATTAAATGTTCCAGTCTTATTGACCCGAATCCAATTCGTCCATTTCTCTCCAAACTGTCTCATTTTCTTTTCGATAACTTCTGTTTATTTTTCTTACTTTCCTTGATAGCCTTCCTAGAAGCCAAGTAGGGAACTAATTGGACTTCTATAATTCAAGTTCTAGTAAGCTCATAATTAATTTAATTTCATTAGAATTAATTCTGACTTATTAACCAAATGTTATTCCACTAAAGACAAATGGTTGAACTCTTGAATTACTTAAAATTATGAGAAACTGTGTTTCAAAAATTATTAATTCAATGTCCAATCGTAAACTCTATTATAAACCATATTATAGCCATCCACACAATAAAGGGTAAAATTACCATTTTTCCCTTATGTTGGTTTTTCCTTCTAGATCTCCTGTTTCACTCTACGTGGTGATTAACACACAAGATCTAATCTTGGTGTTAAGACTTGATGTGTAGCTAGTCCATCAAACTACTGGCACCAGTTTAATCACCAATCTCCGTAAAACATCTATAAATGATGATATCACTATAAACTCTTTATTTGAGTGAATGTTCCCTAATGCATGTTTTAATTAATAATTCTAACATGCGGACACTGGATTGATACCTTGTAAAAATCCATTCCGATCATATCAAGAATTATAATGAAATACACATGAATTCACCACTCATCAAGATTGTGGTTTGTAATAAATGAACGCTAAGGTGTATGTTTTAAGATTAAGGTAACAGCCTACTTTATTCTTTAAAATATATGCGATTTCAGATTTATTTAATAGTGCCATTACTAATAGTCAACTACTACCATGATTTGAATATCATTATTCCCTTGAAGTAAATCCTTTACTTACACAAAGGTAAATCAAAACATTATAGTCTAAACCATAATCAAGCGACCAATTTGATTATTCGACTGTGAATCAATCAATTTATATTCTAATAATATACATGCTTCTCATACATCTCCATGTATATGTATATTACTTACAAAAGAACCTTGGTATACCTTATGACTAGTTATATTATGCTCATACAAATAAACACAAACTCTTTTGTTTTATTAATAATAAATATTTTCATTACAATATTGTAACTGGAAGAAAATTAAGTTATATGTAAATACACTTGCTTTCCAGGGTACTATATTTACATAACTCTAACAGATACCATCTTTTATAAGAAGGATAGACCTTGATGCCTATTTAAAATAGGAAAAATATGTAGAGCTAGTGTTTGATTGTTATAATTTTTCAAAAGAAAAAGGTCAAATTGCTAATTGAGAATTTAGTGATTAAGTTATGGATTGGTGGAATCAACAAATTCTCACTAGGAGAAGGAATCAAGATCTTCCTATTTGGATGTGAGAGGAGATGAAAGTGGCAATGTAGAAGACTTTTTTTTCAAACTTGTATGATAAGGATCTCTATAAAAGGTTACAAATATTAACATAACGTTCTAAATGTGTAAAGGACTACCACAAGGAGATGTAGATTGTAATGGTTAGGGCGAATGTGGAGGAAGACCAAGAAGCAACAATAGTTTATTTTATTTGTTGATTAAACCCAAAAATTATCACTATTGTCAATCCACACCATTACGTGGAGTTAAAGGATGTTGTTCTCATGGCTATGAACGAAGAAAGAAAATTCAAAAGAGGCATATTAACTGTTTTAGTATTTGTAGTACAGGTTCTTCCTCAAGGTGTAAACCATGAAATAAAAAGAAAGAAAAAGCTCTAAATCCAAAATATAAAACAACCAAATTAAAATGCAAGTACTAAGTAGAGAGAAAGCTAAAACCAATTCTTCTTTAACAAATAAAAATCAAGAAATCAAGTGTTTCAAGTGCTTAGAGAGAGGACATATAGCTTCATAATGTCCCAACAAGAAAGTGATAATGATAAGAGGGATGGAGTGTACGTGTCTAAGAGTGAACAGAAGGTAGATAAGGATATGTCTAATTTAGGGGATGCTAATGATGATAAATAGATTAAAAGGCCTAAAGAAGGGAATACGCTAGTCAATATGAGGGCATTGAGTATACATTTGGGAGAGGATAATGTGAAAGAACTACGAGACAATCTCTTTTATATAAGGTCTTCAATCAAAGATTAGAATTATAGTATGATCGTAGATTAAGGGAATTGTACAAATGTAGGTAATGTAGAGTTAATGGAGAAGTTAGGACTATTAACTACAAAACACCTTAAACTGTATAATCTAAAATGGCTGAATAAGAGCAGAAAAGTTAGGGTAACAAAGTAATTGTTGTTCTCTTTCTTAATTGTAAGTTACAAGAATGAGGTGCAATGTGATGTTATGCCTATATAAGTTAATCACATCCTTTTGGGGCATTATCAACAATTTAATAGGAGAGTCGTGTATGATGGGTACGAAAACATATATTATTTTACCATTAATGACAAATTGATTACCCTTTCTCTATTATCACCAAATCAAGTTTATGAAAATTAACTCAAAAATTTATAAAAGTGAGCAAGAGAGATTAAGAGGAAAGAAATGAGAGTAAACACTTGGAGATAATTCAAACACTTTAGACAAAGCAAAATAAAAGACAACCATAAGGGAATATAAGTGAATTTGGTAGCGAGAGTAGGGGATGTAAGAGATCATTCTTAGCTAAGTGTCAAATACTTTTTCTTTTTTACAAAGAAGCTTTTCTTTCTCATTTTATTGATGATAATGCTACTTTGCTTAGTGGTGTTGTGTCTCTTTTTATAAGAATTTGATGATCTCTTTTAAGAGAATATTTTCATAGATTACCACCTGTATAAGGGATTGAGTACCAAATTGACTTTATTCTTAGAGCTTAAATTTCAAAGTGGTCCTTATCTATAACAAAATTTAGAGAAAGCAAAAGAGATAAAATCAAGTGGAAGAACTATTAGAGAAGGATTATAAGAGAGAGAGCTTGAGCCCTATTTTGTCTTTATTTTGTTAAATACCAAACATGAATAGATTGTGGAGAATATGTGTGAAATGTTGTGCCATTAACAAAATTAGTATAAAAGAATATGCTTGATGATTTATATAATGTATCCTTATTTTTTGAAATAAATCTAAATTTTGGTTACTATGAAATTAGGATTAGAACATATGATAAATGAAAAATACCTTGAAAATTAAGTATGGCTTATATGAGTGGTTAGTAATGCCTTCTAGTTTAGCTAATATACCTAATATTTTCATGAGATTCATGAACCATATTCTGCATGAGTTTTTAGGTAGGTTTCTGATTTTGTATTTTAATGACATTATTGTTTACAATAAGGCCTTAGATGAAAATGTTGAGAATTTAAGAAATATTTTATATGTGTTTATGCAAGAAAAATTATTTAAAATTTTGAATAAGTGTTATTTTTGTACCAAATAAGTTATATTTCTTAGTTATATGGTGAATATAAAGGGAATAGAAGTGGATGAAAATAAAATCAGAGTTATTAGAGAGTCATTAATTCCAAAAATTATAAGTGATGTTTGGAATTTTCATAGTTTTACTAGTTTTTATAAGCATTTTATTAAAGACTTTAACAAAATTACCACACCTTTGATTGAGATAATGAAAAAGAGTGCAAGGTTTAATTGGGGTGATGATCAAGAAATAGTCATCAACTCATTGAAAAAGAAGTTAAGTTTGACTCCCTTACTAGCTTTATCCAACTTTAGCAGGACATTTAAGATTGAGTTTGATGCTTTGAGCATAGTAATTGGGGTGATTTTCATGCAAGATAGGAAATTAATAGCATTCTTTAGTGAGAAACTTAGTGGAGTAACCTTGAACTGCCCAACTTATAATAAAGAGATGTATGCATTGGTGAGAGAATTAAAGACTTGGCAACACTATTTATAGCCTAAAGAGTTTGTGACGTGTAGAGTTATTGAAATATATCCAAGGTCAAAATAAGTTAAATAAGAGACATATCAAGTGACTGGAGTTCACTGAAGCTTTTTTCTTATATGATCAAGTATAAGCAAGGTAAAAAAAATAAAGCATAGTTACCGATGCACTAGGAGACATATTTTATTAATTAATTTTTATATGTTTTAATTGTATTAGAGATTTATATGTTGGTATTCCTGATTTTAGTAATGTGATTAAAGAATATAAGCATTTTGCATTTGAAAAATTCTATAAGCATGAAGGATATTTGTTTAGAGAAAATCAATTGTGTGTATCTAATAGTTCTTTAAGAGAGTTACTTATGAGAGAATTGCATGACGAAGGCTTAATGGGACACTTTAGAGTCAAAAGTACTTTTGAGATATTGAGAGAATTTGTTTAGCTACATACGAGAGATGTAGAGAGAGTGTGAAAGATAGGTTACACTTAAACGTGCCAAATCTAAAGTACACCCTATAAATTGTATACACCTTTTACTTATACCTAATGAACCATGCGTAGATCTCTTGATGGATTTTATTTTAAGTTTACTAAGGCCAAGGAATGGTAATGATTCATTCTAATGGTGGATATTTTTTTCTAAATGACACATTTCGTTGCATATCATAAAATCAATGGTGCATCCTATATTGTTGAATTATTTTTAAAAGAGTTTGTTGGATTATTTGAAGTTCCTAAAACCGTTGTTTCAGATAAGGAAGTAAAGTCCCTAATCTCCTTTTAGAAAACTTTGTGGGGAAAGTTAGGAAATAAGTTATTTTTTATAACTTGTCATCCATAAACTGATGCCTAAACTAAGATTGTTAATCGGACTTTAGGTGTTTTACTGCGTGTTATAGAAGCTTCGTGAGAAGGAAAGAAAGAACATTGAGAAGAAGATCCAAAAAAATACATTAAGTAAGCTAACAAAGGGAGAAAATAAATGATATTAAACTTAGAGATTAATTTTAGTTACACTCAAGGAAAGAAAGTATCCAAACAAGCGCGAGTCCAAGACATAACTAAGAGAAAGTAGACCTTTTTCAAGTTGAAAAAAAAGGTCAATAATAACGTTTACAAAATCGAATTGTTAAGTTAATATGGTGTCCATACTACGTTCTAATATTGTTGATTTATCTCCTTTAACTTTACAGACCAAGATACTTGTTTTATAATAAATGCTTTTAAGGATATGGAAAATAATAGGAATCAACTATTTACTACTTAAGCATCAAAAATTGTTGGCAATCTATTAAAAAGCATTAGAGAAAAAAAGTCTAAAGAAGCCTTCAACAACTTAATAATGGATATCTACGCTAGAAATGAAATTTTGCTTCTTCAAAAGGCTAATTTGAAGGTCATTCTATTGATTCAAGTGGAGGAGTAACTCAAGAATAAGATTACATAATGTAACCAATATTACATGTAAAAATGGATTGGTTTCGATCTTCATTAAGTTTTGGAAGTTGAAAAATAGAACATAATCAATGTCAAAATCATAACGATGCCAAGGATGTACATTAATTTTACTAACTAAAGAAATAAAAACAAACTGATACTAAAGTAAGATTTTAGATTGGCATCAAACTTGTCATTATTTATATTTATAAAGTGTGCTCCTTGAACAAACACCAATGCGTTTCTTAGACATTCGCCAAACTTGTGTTTAAGTTGTTTAGAATTTTGAAATTTCAAAGTTTTATTTCTTTCTATCACTAATTCTTAAAAGTTTGTACCTATAAAAGATTTTCTTATTATTATAATTGTCAAATTACTATTATTAATCAATCAAATACAAGAGATCTCCTTCATTCTTGTTTTTAAAGAAACTCTTGCTCTAGGTTCATTGATAGCTTATAATCTTATCTAACTTAAAGAGTTGCAATGAAAGTCTAAAATCTTAACATTTCCATTCCTTGCAGTGAATCTGACTATTTTCTTCTTTTTAAATCAAACTTAATTCAATAAAACAATTCTCAATGTTATTTATATTAGTATTACATCTCATTAGTCCTATTATTGAACATATTAATTTTAGTTTAGGAACTTAAATATAATTCCTTGTTTAACTTTGTATTTAAATTTCAAACTTTAGTTTAGGAACTTAAATATAATTCCTTGTTTAAGACTTAATCCATCATTTTTTTCTTTTGCGATCATATTCATTTTCCTTTTTTCAAAGATAATTTACCCAGCATTAAAAAAACACATACCCGTTTAAAAATGTAGGTGGTAGCTTTTGGAAATATAATTTTTTTAAGAAAAAAGTTCGCGTAAATGGTCAGGCCGATAGGTGTTGCAGATGAACCTGCTAGTTCTCGCTCAAAACACAGGGCACAAATGAGAACTTAAACCATTCTAGTTCCATATATACATTAACTGTAATCTTTGACATTGCTTACAAATTCATGCATTTAATAGGAAATTGGTGTGGAAAGAAAAAGGAAAGAGGACAAAAACTAAAAACCTTGTGGGAACTTGTACAAAATCCTTCACTCAATCACCATGCAGATGCACAAGCGAGCATGCAAATGCAACTTCTTGAAGTGGTGTGCGAAAATCTAGTTGATTTACATATCAGAATATCGTTATCTATATTTGCAGAAAGGGCCATCAGCTCCCCATGCATAATATTCCAAATTCTATATGATTATTGCCGCAGATCTGTAGCACTGAACTAGATTAAAAAGCCTATATTATAAAACCTTGGAGATAATCTTCCATGGCATTTTGGATTTACTAATTACTAATACTAATAATTAATGCTGAAATATCAAAAGCAAATAAAATCACTTTTAGCCTTCGACCGTATTTTGCATACATTTTGTACGTAGGCAAGTCATTCGATGGACAACAAACATTAAGAAGAAAAATATTTAGTTTTGCGTCAAAATTTTAATCCGGAGACAAACCAAGAGATAAATATAGAGACTGATATAGATATGAGATAGGTACCTCAGAAATCAAACAAAAGCTGATAATTGAGGTCTCTAAGCTCGTCAGTTATAGATGTCTACGCCTTTTTGCATTATCCTCGGCAAAGAATTCCCACTTTCTATGATCCAGAGTGCTTAAATCATCAAGATCAGCAATGGCAAGCAAGTAATGCGTGAGTTTCCAAAGCTCCTCATCGCTATCTCGGTTTGCGTGAGCCTTCCTAAATGGCTTAATTACTAAACCATTTTGTGGGTTCATCACAAAATTTCTTCCAAGGTCATCGAACATTATAGTGTTTTTGTGATTGTAGAACTGAATACAACAAGAAACCACAGACTGTCATCATGACGAATATTAAGAATGTACGCAAAATCCAGTGTTTCCAAATTCATTTCACTGTTATTAGGCAATCAATAGACCCAGAACTTCAGATTCATGGAAATTTGAAGAAGAAAAATATACATGATGTAAGTGACATTTTTGAAATTCCAAGGATTACCATATGATGGATAGTATTAACTAACACATCGAATGTATAGACTTGGCCATGTGCAATGCGCCAGTATGCAAGGTAAGTAAATCAAATAGGCAACCATCAGCCCATAACAAAGTTAAGAAGAAAAAAAAGGAGAAAGTACAAAAGTATATTACAAACAAACAATCTCAAAACTTGTACCTCGGGGAATTGAGCCCAAATCAATCCAAGTGGCTTGCAATCAAATGTCCGGTGAGAATCCCTCTGCACCGTTATCATTGCTAAATGATCTAGAAGAGCAGTGATCTTATAATGAGGCTTGTTAAGTACCCCAAGCTGCCCCATCTTCAATTCAACCCACTTCATGCTACAGCATAAAAGAAGCCAGACTAAAGAGTTATGCAAATACCTAAAAGTAAGTATTTGAATCAGCTCATTTCCCAAAAAAAAAAGGTATTTGAATCAGCCAGGTTAAGAAACATTCAGAAAACTAATATAACGTTTGTTACATGTCCATGCCACAGTAGATATGAGCATGCTTTAGAATACATCAGACGGACTAATTTTATTATATTAGATTCGACCGACCAAAATATGCTTAGCTCTGAGTTACTTCATTAAAGGCAAAAACCATGTTGAAACTTAATGAAATTGGATTCAATATTCATTATAGTTATATCCTAGAAGAAAATTTATCATGTGCTTAACATTACAAGCAACTAAAAACCAGTCATAAATTCCGTTGAGCAATGTGCACCGTTAGTATCAGAAGGCAACTTAGTTCCTTCCCTCCTAATAGAAAAGCTTTACCAGGCCAACACAGCAAATTAAACTTGGTTGCATAAATACTTCTTCAACGCATAATGGTTGAGTAAAAATGGTTTATGTGGTGGCAGTATTTGCATATCATCTGTAGACCAGGATTTGATCAACACAACGTTAACAACCATACGCCACTTAACAGTCTTAACACTTGGGCCTCATTACTTGTAAGTTTCAATTTTAAGCACTTAGTTGTACGCAACAGCATAGTTATTGAAGGACTTGGACCATAAAAACTGCGCTCTTGAGTCAATGATTTTAGTTGACTACAATCTAATCAGTCATAAACTCTCAGGGAACAATTTTGATAAGATAATTTTTTCTTTATTTTTAATTTTGAGCAGTTGAACTCTCTTTTTCATGGGGCGTACATGTAAGAATTGTTAAAGATTTGCCTAGCAGAAAGGTAAAAATTGTTCGAAATGATGTGTGGTAGATAAGTAAAGACCAACGAAAACAGATAATAAAATAGATAGATAGATATCTAACCTGGTTGCTGACCATATCATAATATCATACTTTGCATAGACGGCCTTGAGAAATTCATGAAGATCTGCTTAGGAAAAAAGTTATTATGAATTCATACTTCAGACAATACAAGTTACAACTTGCCACATCCAGATTCTTACAAGGTCTCATCAGCTCAAGGGGGTTCTCAGCTGAGGAACGGTGATCAAATAGGGTATAATCAATATCCAGCACAAGTAGCTTCTTTCCTTCCCGACATGGATTTAGAATTTCAATCTACACTCAGGATATGCAAGGAAAATAACCATCATTCAATCAAAGAAGTCCATAATTTTAAAACAACCAAGCAATGGTTAACCGAAGAACACTCATCATACTTCATAACTTATTACATGGCACACATGGTTATTAAGATCAACAAAACAGTTGTCCCAGTGACATCTTTAACTGGAACAACAATAAGTGAACAAATCCTTAGAAACTTAGTACACAAGTTGATGTAGGACAAGTAGAAGAAATACTAACTAATAGCTAAAACTCACAAAATTAAGGAAATATGATTGGTATTAGGCTGCTGGAATATTAAATTTCAGGTCCAGATTTCAGCTTGAAATGCTGAAATTTCAGATTTAGTATATTCAGTTTTTAAGATTTGATTGACGGAAATTTAGAATAGAATTTCAGGGTTTTATATGGCTAAAATTTAAGGTTTTGGTCACTGGGATTTTAGGTTACAAGCGCTGGAATTTAGTGAAATAAACAAGTAATGGAAGGAAGGAAACTAAGAATCACTCTTAGGGTCTAAGAATCACTTTTGAAAGAAGGCATCACATCTTCCAATTAAAAACTCAAACTTGTAGAAAAAATTCAGGATATTTGTTATTGAAGGGCTAAATAGGAAAGGGTTCCTAACACATTTAAATCATATTCTAATAAAAATTCTATAAGTTTAAATCCTAAACAACTAAGATAACATATTTATAACTAGAATAACATATCTAACATAATACTACTTCCCATCTAATAAGGAATCCGAGCATAACCTAAATTTCAGTGCTAAACTCAATTCCCACTCTTCGTTCCACCAAATTAAAGCTTGTGAATGATTAATTTGCCCTCTATTATTTCTTTTATAAACTGTAAGCTCTTGCATTAATTCTCCTCAGCTTGTCTGAAGTCGTCCTTGACATAGAATGTGATAAACACTGCTCATACAAGTCTAGATTCAACTTCTAAAATTCGGCTTTTAAATCTAAGTACTGTCAGAAAGTGATCTTCCTCTCCACTTGACAAGAAACTATCGACATCCATCAACTCTTGTGACTACAATTTGTTCATAAAAAACATCCTCTATTTCCTTTTAAGAAGAGGAATGACGTAAATTCTCAAGGCTGCAGGGAGGTTATATATCATCATGTCCATGATAAATAAATAAGTCCGCAACATTAAAAATAGGACTAATTCCCACGTCACTTAGTAATTCCGAAATATAAGCATTGACACTTATCTTCTTAAGTATCTTATAAGGTCTAGAACTATGTGAACATAAATGAAATTTCTTATATTTTCCTTTTGGATAACGCTCTGGACAAATCATTTCTATCATCATCATTAAATTCCACCAATCGAAGATGTTTACCAGCATGTCCTTTACAAGTCAAGCCGTTGGTTATCTTTCGTTGCACCTTGTCAAAGATGTTCCTCATGTATTGTACAAAACCTTCAACTTCAATACTAACTCGTGTTGTTTGTGGTAAAAGAATCAAATCAATAGGCTTTACTGGTTGAATTCCCAAAACTATCTCAAAAGGAGTCTTACCAATTGACCTGTTTACAAAACTGTTGTATGCAAATCATGCCATAGGAAAAATGAGGTCACAGTTATTCATATTGTCTCCAACCAAACATCTTAACAAGTCCCTCAAGCTTCTATTTACCACCTCCATTAGTCCATAAATTCGAGGGTGGCAAAAACTTGAAATTAAAGTTAATGTTCAATGTTTTCCTTAGAATTCTCCAAAAATAACTTATAAACTTCACATCATGATCAGAAACGACAATTAAAGGTAATCTATAAAGACGTACAACCTCTTTGAAGAAGAGTTTGGTAATGTGGACAGCATCATAAATCTTGACCATTGTATTTGCAAATGGTTTAATCACAAAACCATATGGCTTCTCTACAATATAAGTGTCAAGAACATACATATTGTTGCTTCTTGTAGTCAGATCCATTAATTTGTTGTCATTACTGAAACTTGACTTTGCAAATGCACTTACAGCTTCTCCTTTATTCATATGTTGTGTTGATTTCCCACTTCCATTCAAATCCACTTCTCCTTCATCACCCGCTAAAACATAATCTTCATCAATCCGATTTATTGCTTTCTTAACACCAAGGATATATAGGATCTGGAACCCTTATAACTTACAAGTTAATCTCTTTAGCTCCCTTTCTGTTATTTTAGCTTGATTTCCAATCCCTTCAACATATTGTCCTATTGTTTCAGCTTCTTGTTCTTGTATTTTGATTTGATGTTTAGGTGTTTCAACGTCTTGATTATGTGTTTCAACTTATTGCTTAGTCGTTTCATCTTTAAGATTTTCCAAAGAATCCACTTCCTTTTTTTTTCATCTTTAACAGTATGATCATCTCCCACTGTCAAACTCTCCACGTCTGATCATCTTCCATTGTCAACTCTCCATGTCATCAAGTACCTAAGCAACTTCTACATGTAGGCTTGAAGATTCTAATTGATCAATTGAAGGAGAGGTGCCAACTTTTACAGCACCCAAAAAAAAAACACTTCCTTTGAGATAGTACCTGTTAAATTTGAGGAATCAAAAATCATAATATGATTTTTCGGCCAAGATTTTCCCTTGTTTATTAGCACCTTCCTCATGTGTAGCATTAAGCATAGGTTGTTAGCTTGCATAAATTTTTTTCTTGTAGGAGTTTTGACTTTTAAGGAATGTAGGTCAGGCTATCTAGGATCCAAAAATTGTCGAACATTCTTTCTTGTGGGAGTTGTTACATGTAAGTTTGTTTTTGGAGCATCTTGTGATCGACGATCATCAATGCCCAATCTTTTCATAATTCTCAAAAGCATTTCATCTCGCTCTTGGTTGTTGAGAATTCTTTTATACGCCTTTCCGCTACATGTCGTCATTATGAACCAAAGTCCTGATACCAAATTGATGTAAGAAAAATAAAAGAAATACTAACTAATAGCTAAACCTTACAAAAAATAGAAAATAAAACTGATTGTTGGAATATCAAATTTCAGGTTTGGATTTCAGCTTGATCTGGTAAAGCAAGGTTTTTAGGGTTTAATTAATGAAAATTTAGGCTAAGATTTCAGAATTTAATATGGCTGAAATTTAGTGAAATAAACAAGTAATGGAGGGTAGGGAACTAAGAATCACTCCAAGGGTCTAAGAATAACTCTTAGAAGAAAGCATCACCCTTTCCAATTGAAAACTCAAATCTGTAGACAAAGTAAAGCCAAAGGAAAATCATTTCCAAATACAATTGTCAAAGCAAACTAAAATGGTCATTACATAGAGTAAAGCTCAGAAGATGGTATAATGCATGTTTGGAATATCAACACAAGGAGTGAGGTGGCATATTGGAACAACTACATAGTAACTGCATCCTCTTTGAATGGAAACAACAGAAAGAAAGAAAAAAGAAAAAAATGTTTGACAACATTTAGTTGTCAAGATCAACTCTCATCAAGCTAGATGAAAATGATGTCAAATAAAAAAGAGGAGTTATTAGTCTAGTTTAGTTTTTATTATTAAAAAAGGAAAATATTTCTACTTTATTTGGTCTTTATTAGTCTAGGTTCATGTTTATTAAGGAATAATAAGAATCTTTATTAAATAGGATTTTATTTTTATTTTGGATATTTAGTAGGTTTTCCTATTCCACTAAGATTAGGGTTCCAAGTACTTCCCTATATATAGGCAATCAACCTATCAATTAAAAAAACATGATTCTTTTTAAAAACTTGAATTTTCAACTAGAAAGGTATGATCCTTTCTTCTAAGAGTTATCCTATCCTAATTTTCTATCCTATAATTGATTTCTAGAACTAAACATTTCATTGTTAGTTTTCCTATCTAAAACCCCAGTAAATTCAGCCTGAATTTCCAGCAACTCCAGCCTAAATTTCCAGTAACCCAAACTGAAATTCCAACAGCCGAAACTGAAATTCCAGACCTTAAACTCAATTCCAGCAACACATACTTCATAAGTTCTGTTAATTTTAGCTACTAGTTTGAAATTTCTACTTTTAGTCCTGCATCACCAGCTCTTCATAAACCATTGGATTGCTGATTCCATGCCCTTATAGTCATCAATTGACTCAGCACTTCATATGCTTAGTAGATGTGTCACTTAGGTACTCTTTCATGATTTGTTCAGTCAACCAATGATTTCAATCAAGCAGCTCAGAACAAGTATACTGCGACGAAATGAGCACAAACTAATAAAATACTTTGTGAAGTCTTCAAATGAGCATAAATCAAAAGATAATGCAAATATCATAAGAGGATGCAAATATCAAAGCATGAGTTTCTTGTGACTCAAAAAGTCACAGAGATAAGCATCATTGGATACTCAGGACAATTGTGTTCACTAAAAGTAGGTACTAGATTTGCCAAATTCTAAAAGCCAATAACTGACCTTGTATTGGTCTATACGCCTCCTTAGTTTCTGCTTATTCACTTCCTTATCTTTGATGTCAACCGATTCATCTTGTCCTATTTCAAAATCATCAACAATCTCTGGAGAGTCTACTTGATCAACAATTATATCATCTTCAACAGTTCTGAAAATTCATTCATGTGCACATAACTTTCAAAGGAACTTGAACTGAAGTAAATCTATTAACACTACTGAAAATATCTTGGTATATGAACAGGACTCATAACATTCAAGTATTCAGAAAGAACCACTAAGTAAGCACCCTGATTCCAACATTTGTCACACAAGTATGTGAGAAAATGAAACAAAACTATATATGAAGAAAATGGATTCCTTTTTCGGTCATTGTCGTCTTTACAAAGGCTCTTAATTAAAGATATGATTATGTATTGACAATCTGAAGAGAAAATCTTGTTAACACATATTAATTCAACGTTGAACCAAGTTAATGCTATTCCTTTCCAGTTTCAATTTCATACAACTCCATTCTGGGATTATCGTAACCACAAAACAAATATATAAGCATTTATAAGGAGTAAAAATGGTTATATGGTCAGTCTTCATTTTAACCTAAAACCCATTTGAGTTAAACCCTTTATCCACCTAATTGTCATGTCCAAAAGTCTCGTAATCAACTACAAGGCGTAAACTAATTCATTAGAAAAGGAAAACAAAAGAAGAACAATAGTTACTCATGCGGTTTCCAAAAAAAAGAAAAGAGAGACATAGTTAAAATGCGAGTAAAACAGGAACAAACCCAATCATCGCCATCTTGAGCGAGGATTTGAGAGGCAGCTGGGAAAGCAAAAGGGAGTCGTCGGCAAGCTTATTGCCGATTTTGGGATAAAGAAGTTTTTGACGCTTGGGCAAGACATTGGTTAGTTCACATATGCGTCGCTTCAACTCTGCAACTGAGTCATCGCCGCACACTCGGACAGTGAACTCCTTGCCGCTCCACTTCACCGTCAGTGTCAGCTCCTCCGACGCCGATGAGCTTGAAGCAGAAGCCATAAGAGGAGCAGTAATCCCTCTCTTCCTCGCTACGTCTCTCAATTTTAATTATAATATTAATTTCGGCTTCTTCGGATTTCACGTTTTAGTTTTAGGCTATGATTCGGTGATATTTGTTTTTAGCAAAGTTTATAATGGAATGGAATAAAATATGATGAAATGGAATAATTTATAATAGAATAAAATATAAATGAATGTAATATTAAAAAATTGTT